>JAODAL010019751.1:0-71168 GCA_025379985.1 Phyllomedusa bahiana | reverse complement strand
TCAAATTGTTTTGGAGTGGCCATCACAAAGCCCTGATCTCAATCCTATTGAAAATTTTTTGGGCAAATCTGAAAAGGCACGTGTGAGCAAGGCGACCTACAAACATGGCTCAGTTTTGTCAGGAGGAATGGGCCAAAATTCCTACCAACTATTGTGAGAAGCTTGTGGAAGGATATCCAAAACATTTGAGCCAAGTCATACAGTTTAAGGGCAATGCTACCAAACACTAACGAAATGCATGTAAACTTTTGGCTTTGAAAATAAGAAAAATAAGAAAAATGCCTTAAAAAAATTATCTCTCTCTTATTATTCTGAAATTTGTCAAATATAAATAATTTTGGCAATCTTAATGTATATTTAGTTTACATAGACTATATAAAAAAACAAATATAGATTTGCTCTTCACTTTCAATAATTTCACATATCTGTCACATTTTTTAGCACTTCGTACATCACTTTTTAACCCCTTAACAACCCTGGGCGTATGAGTACGTCCCGGGGCCCCGCAAAGGGGGCTTTCAGGGGATCACTCTGCGACCCCCCGCACAGCCGCCGGGGTTTGTTAGCGGCTGATCGAAAGCTAACACCCGGGCCAGTAACAGCGCCGGCGGGGGGGCTCCGGCCGCTGACGCGGTTTAACCCATCAGCACACGGCAAAGTGGTCGCGGCGTCTGAATGGAAGGCCGATCGGTGCCGCCCCACCGATGGGTACGGTTACGGCATCAGCGCAGCTATGTTCCCGCCGATTCGGGCGACCGGACACGGTGGGGGGGGAGCCCTGTGAAGGCTCCCGTCACTGACACGGGCCCGGTTTGCTCCACTTCCGCCCGCAGAACAGGAAGTGGGGAACCGGCATCTTTGTACACCCTCATGCATTGCCTATGCAATGCATTAGGTTGTATTAAAAAATCACGCCCCCTGGTGGTCAAGCACCATAGGGGGACTAAATGTTACAGTAAAAAAAAAATAAAAAAAAAGTTTTAAAGTACAAAAAAAGTATTAAAAGTTCAAATCACCCCCCTTTCACCCCTTTTACAAATAAAATCATTAAAAATATAAAAAAATTACACATATTGGTATCGCCCGCGTCCGAAAAGTCCGATCTATAAAAATATAACATATTTATCCCGTACGCTGAACACCGTAGAAGAAAAAAAATTTTCCCAAAACCCCAAAATAGCGTTTTTTTTTTGGTCATTTTACGTCACTCAAAAATGGAATAAAAATGATCAAAAAAGTCGCATGCATTCCAAACTGCTAGCGATAAAAAGTACACTTCAGCCTGCAAAAAATGCCAGCACTCACGTACGTCCGTAGATGTTAGTACAAAGAAGTCATTGGTCGCAAAAAAATGGCCCCTGGCGCAAATTTCAAAAATATAAAATTATTTGAATTTTTTTAAGGTCCAAAAACTAAGGGAAACCCTAGATTTTTGGGTATTGCCGGATGCGTAAAACCCTGTAGAATACAGTAAAATTATATTTCCCGAAGATTAACGCCGTAAAAGAAAAAACACCAGAAATATGGCGAAATATTTTTTTTCACAATTTGTCCATTTGGGAAATTTTTTGGGGTTTCCAGTATATTTTATAGTAAGTGAAAAACACCATTAGAAAGTACATCTTGTCCGCAAAAATAAAAGCCCTCATGTGTCTTGAGGTGGAAAAAAAAAAAGTTATGGCTTTCAGAAGGGGAAAAAAAAAAAACAACGTTGTTACCCAAAAAAAAAACCCGGTTTCCCCCCAAGGGGTTAGCCTTTTTTTTCCCCTTTTTCTTTTTTTTTAATTTATTACCCTTTTTAATTCAAAATTTATTTTTCCTAATATGCGCAAAATTTTACAGTGTCTTTAAAATTTTGATTGGGTTTAAAATTTATCTTTTTCTCACATTTTTTTATTTAAATCTCTTTTATTCTTGTCACCTAGTTTTCTTTGGTAGTTTAAAACCTTTTACTTGGCTTTTTTTCAGCATTTACGGTGACCCAGTAGGGTTTTATTGAGGTCACATTAGGTTGTTAAGGACGTGCGTTCTTCAGCCTGTGGACCGGAGTGTTCCTCCCCCCTTCTACGCGTGGGGGGAATTGTCACACCCGTTTGGGTTTGTTGACGCCATTTTGGTGAGACTGTGTGGCACTGTGCGCAGGCAGAGGCTTTGGCTCCTATTCCTTAGTGTGTCACGAAGGGAATCATAGTCACACTTAGCATATGAGGCTAGCAGGCTTTAGTCACTTATCTTAAATTCTATTGGAATATAATTAGGTATTGGTGTATTCCTGCCAGTTTCTGTGTTTCAAGAAGAGGTGAGCACTTGCATCTATCGCTAGAGAATAAACTACCTATGGCCATTTTTGTGTAGAAGATTTACTTAAATGACCATTTTTCTCTATCACTTAAAATGGAGGTGAGCACTTGTACATTGACATTTGGGGCCAAAACTCCCCAAGGGGCCTTTTTGGTGTAGACATATCAAATCGCCATTTTTCTTTTTTTATCACTCACTTTATTTTACAGCCCGGGGGATATGAATACGTTGGGCGGACCCCTTTGTGTGGAGACACATTTTTCTTTGGGTTTTAAATCTCACATAGGAGTTTTTTTGTTTAAAAACCATAATAAACAGATCGGGCCTGTTGTTAAAAAATTTGATTCCCAATTTTGTTTACTGTTTTACGACCTTCCTCTGAATGGTTGAATTTTGGTGCTTTGATTTTAATTTGCATATTATTATTGTGATTCTATTAAAAATTATTTTTATACTTTATGCTGGTCTGGGTTGTTATATTATAGTGTAGTTTAATGTGTAACGATCGGTAGTAGTGGATCCTCTGGACCACTGCAAGCGTTGGTATAAGCCACTCCCCCGCCAGGGGGCAGATCTAAATGGCCTGGGATTCACCAAGGCCCCCCTACAAAGAAAATATTGCTATTATTATAGTGTATTATATACTATTTCTTATACATATATACACTATACTATTAACCACAATAACAGCACAGGGGGTATTCTACCAAGGATAATCGGGTTTGTTTTTAATTCTTGCATTTTCGCTTGGCAGCAATTGCGTGAACACAACCTCTTTTTCAGCCATTGTAGCTGCTAAGCAGCAGGGACTGCTGAGACTTGCTGCTGTTTCTTGTCTCTCATTATTAGCTGCCTCCTTTAGCTCCTCTTCTTCTGTTAATGCCTCTAGTCTGCTAGTTTTTATGATGACTAGAGGGAGGTTCTGGGCAGAGGAAAAAAGTGATCTCCTGCAGCTTCCTGGCACTGTGTATGCATGGGCCACTTCTTCACTACACATTGCTCTGAGCTGCCTCCTGCCAACCCTGACTCTGCCCCCCAACTCCACCTCTCCGAAGTCCACGCTTGATGAAACGTATTGAAATCAGTCCGAAATCTGCATTGAAAAGCCGTATCCAAAAATGTATCTGTAATTCATATTTAGATACGTATTTTATGCATATTTGAATATGTTTTTCGGATGTGTATTTCACTACTTTTTAAGTACTATAGTATTTAAGTTCAACCAATTTGGACGCAATGCGTATTTTAATCACGTAAATGCATCTAAATACGGACTAGAAGTGTGGTGCATATTTGGATACATTTTTTAAGATCCAAAAACATACCTCTTTGTTTCCTATGGGGATTTTACAAGCATAAAATGGATCAAGAATTGACATGTCCGTAAAACGCAGTACAATTACTTATGTAAAATATGTATTGTGTTAACAACGGTAAGTATTTTGCATCAGAATCAATGAGATCCGACTGGAACATTGTTAATTATGCATTTTGCTATGTAATATGTACCAAAATACGTATTTCAAATACACCCTGTGAACATACCCTAAGACATCCCCCGGTTTCCTCCACAATTTGGGGGTAAAAAGTGTGTCTTATAGTCTGAAAAATACAGTATGTCATTTTTCTAGCAGTATAGATGGCAATGGAAAACAATCTAATATGGCACCTTATGGCAGGTACATTTGTAGTGAAAAACTCATTAGGAAATTTAAAAAAAAGTGTCAAAAAAGGAATAAAAAAAAGTCTAATGAGTGTTTTTATGGGAAAAAAGGTGATGCCCAGGGTTATTTTTATCTAAAAATTTTTGGGAATCTTTTTTTTTTTTTAAAACTTTTTTTTTTTTATACATTTCTTTTAAAAACCCCGGGCCCAAAATAGAACACAATAGTCCATTTCAAGCATAATAAGCATAATAAATAATATCTTAATGAAAGAGATTGATGGTCACCCTAATTGTTTCATGACCTGAATAACATGAAGTACTGTAATCACTTTAAGGTCATCTGTCATCAAAAATTTAAATTTTATGAAAAAAAACTTTTTTTTTGATTTTTTACATCTTACATTGGTAATCCTAAAATTTATTTTGTGTTTATAATCAGAACAGTTCTCATGAAAGTTTTGGGTTTCATTGTGTCCAGCGTTCAAGATACACAATTTTTGAAAAATGACAAAAAGGTCTGACATTGGGGATATCAAATTAAAGTTATTCCCAAGAGAAATTTTTTAAATAATCAATGAACTTTTTTTGACCTTTTTATTGTTTATTTGCTTTATAAATGCAAAATTAAGCAGCTTTTTAAATAAAGCATTGTAACAATTTGCTGCTGAACAGTGTGTGTAAAGCCTTCCGGACACAACCTTTGGCATGCTGTATATGGAAGGTAAAGCTCTCACCATTAAAACCTCTCATCTCTTTTCATTGTGAACCTATCCTCTTTCAGTCATCTATATCTGAATCAATGGATCTAGTTATAGCTTTAGCAGCCCTAGCAGCTATGAACTCTAATTACTGCCCTGGTCTGAAAATCTGCTAGCAGATATTCCGACGGATACCGCAAATAGCCTAAAACAGAGTAATCAAAGTTAACTATATAAGCTACATTTGCACTGTTTTCTTATAGGACTGGAAAGCATAGTAAAGTACACTATTCTGTTCAACAGGTTAATTAAATTTACTGTTTTAAGGCTAAGGATAGGCAGAGAATACATATAGATTCATGCTAGCAGATACAGTAATCACAAAAAGTTAGCAATATTTAGTTTTCTGGTATCGACTAGACACACATGCCCAATCTTTAACTGTACCACCACCAAAGGCTCATCTGGTGATACTAGTGGTTAATGCATAGCACTCTCCTTGTCGTCTCCAGCATTGTTGGCAGTCATCACTGAACACCACTGGTCCCTCGTCAGGTGTATATGCTCCCTGGCCCATGCAAGATGATGATGCCTCTGCCTGGTCGTGTCATCAGGTACCCTAGCCAGTCGTCTAGCACACAGACAATGCTGTTGTAAATTGTTATGAATGATCTGACGTGACACTTGGGTGCCTCTCACCTCCCTTAAATGTGCTTGAAGTTGTTTGGCACTCGTTATCCGGTAACACAGGGCACTGTTTACAATGAAGAGGTCATCAATGTGAGATATAGACAAAGGACATACACTTATTTTCCTTTCTGTAACTTTTCTAGTCTCTCTGTATCTTTATTGCAACCTGCTGATGACAATCTGTGACACTCTAAGCTCAGTGGCCACTTCTGTCAGAGCATCTTGCTTGAATTCTCACAATCCAAATTGATCCCCTAAATTTATTGGGCGATTTTGAATTTTGCCATTAAGCTCCATATTAGAGATCAGCAAGTTGTGCAAACAGTACTAAGACATTGAACAGCTGGACATGTGCATTCTTATGTGAATATATGGTCTCATTTAGTTCATTAAAAAAAAAAAAAAACACAAAATTTTATGTTCATTCTGAAATGTCAACCCAAAGTCAAATATCCCTAACTTTTTGTGAATAGTCTATAATGTGAACCATCAATTATAAATATCTGCAGAGATAGGTAGGAGGCTAAACAGCCAGAGTGGAAATGGAAGAAAGCCTATGCTTGCAACCACCTCAAACAACTTTCAGAGCAAGTCTTCTGACCAGGTGACATGTTTTTAAACTCTTTAGAGAACGTTGGTTAACTGTTCGCTTCTCTATAAATCTTGCTGGATTAGGTAACCTATGTAGATGTAATGGTCTGGTAGTGGATCCACTGGACCACCGCAAGCGATGGTGAAAGCCCACGCCAGGGAGTGGAATTTAAGTAGGTCCCGGTATTCACCAGAGCCCGCCGCAAAGCGGGAGACTTTTCTGCGCGGGAGTCTACCAGGTCGTTCCACTGGCGGGGCTTGCTTGCGGGGGGCGGCCAAGAGTAGGCGAGGTACAGATTCGACAGGCAGGCTCGTAGTCGGGGACAGGCAGCAGGTCAGGGCAGGCGGCAGAGGTTCTTGAACGTGGACAGGCAGAAGGTCAGGGCAGGCGGCATGATTCGTGGTCGGTAAACGTAAGCAGGGTTCGGTACACGGTAGGCAAAACAAGACTCTTTGGAACGCTTTCTAGTAAGGCATGAGCACTAAGGATCCGGGAAGGTTGCCAGGAAGGGGCCGGACTTAAATAGGGACACTGCCCGGCAAAGACCAATTACTGTCGCACTGTCCCTTTAAATTTCACACTGCCGGCGGGCGCACGCCCTAGGGAGCGGGGCCGCGTGCGCCGCGGGACTGAGACAGGCTGAGCAGGAGCGTGGCCATGTAAGTGAACGCTGGCAGAGACAGGGGGGTGAGTGGACCCCGGACCCGACTTGCGGGACGGGTCGCCGCTGGGTGTCGGGGCACGGATGCGCCTGCGACCCGTGACGGGGGTCGCAGGGGCATCCGTGACAGTACCCCCCCCCTCCCTTGGCCTCCACCTCTTCCTGGAGTGGAGGAATTTCTGGATGATGCCGCGGTTCAGGATGTTCTCCTCCGGCTCCCAAGACCTCTCCTCGGGCCCGAAAACCCCTTTCCCGTCCACTAGAAAGTACCGTTTCCCTCTAGTTCTCTTCATACCCAAGATCTCCTTGACCTAAAAGACATTGGGAGCATCAGCCCCATACGGAGGAGGGACAGACTTCTGAGAGAAAACCCGGTTAAGGACAAAGGGTTTTATAATGAGACTGGAATGAAGGGGGGGAATTCGCATGGTGGGAGGGAGCCGGAGTTTGTAAGAGACTGGGTTAATGCGAAGGTTAACCCAGGAAGCGGGGTCCCAGTTTGTAGGAAGGCATTTTAAGGCGGACATATCTGGCTGACAGCCACACCTTGTCACCTGGGGAGAAGTAGGAGGGCTTCTTCTTTTATCGGCTTGGAACTTCGTGCGCTCGGAAGCACGGAGCAGAGACTGGCGGGTCTGGGACCAGATGGTCTTCATGTCCTGGACCAGTTCGTCCGCCGCCTGAACTTCGGATGGAGATGCCAGAGGGAGAGGTGGGCGGGGATGCAGGCCGTATACGATGTAGAAGGGGGAGACCCCTGTGGACTCAGAATCTAGGGAGTTATAAGAGAACTCCGCCCAAGACAGCAAGTTGGACCAATCGTCTTGGCGTGCAGAGACGAAGTGGCATAGGTAACATCCCAAGACCTGGTTGACCCTCTTCCACCCGGCCATTCGTTGAGGGTGGTAAGCAGAAGGGAAGTTGAGCTTCACCTGGAGTTGGGAACACAGGGCTCGCCAAAACTGGAAACAAACTGGACCCCCGATCCGAGACGATTTGTGAGGGAGCCCATGTAGACGGAACACATGATGGAAGAATAGCTCGCCAGGCGAGGGTGGCAGACGGCAGGCCCAGGCAGGGAAACAAAATGCGGCATCTTGGAGAACGATCTGTGATCACCCAAATGATGGTGTTGCCAGCCGAGGAAGGGAGATCGGTTATAAAGTTCATAGCCAGTCCATGGTTGAGTTGGGACTGGTAGTGGATGTAATAGGCCTGCCGGCTTGTGACGAGGCGTCTTGTTACGGGCACAGGAGTTACAAGACTCAACGAAGTCCTTGACATCCTTAAAAGAGCTCTGGCCACCAATAGAATGGGATATCAAGAGGGAATGTTTTTTCAGGCGCGGGATGACCGGCCACCAAGGATCAATGTCCCCATTTCAAGATGCGTCTGTGGAGGGGGCAGGGGTACGTGGTCTTTCCGAAGAAACCTTCCGGAGGTCAATGGAGCAGCCGATATAAGACGGGTTGGGGGAATTTATATGCTCTGGAGTAGTCTCTTTACCCACCACGTCGGAGGCACAGGAGAGAGCGTCTGCCTTTACGTTCTTCTCTGTGGGCCGGAAGTGGATCTGGAAGTCGAACCGGGAGAAGAAGAGCCACCACCTAGCCTGGCGTGGGTTAAGTCGCTGAGCCATCTGGAGGTATTGGAGGTTTTCGTGATCCAAATAGATGCAGATGGGGTGGCGAGCCCCTTCCAGCAGATAACGCCACTCCTCCAAAGCCAGCTTGATGGCCAGTAGCTACCGGTCGCCAATCGTGTAGTTCCTCTCAGCCGAGGAGAACGTCTTGGAAAAGAAGCCACACGTTACGGTCTTGCCCGTGGGCCCTTTTTGTGTAAGAACTGCTCCGACCCCCACAGACGAGGCATCCACTTCCAACGTGAAGGGTTTTCGCGGGGTCCGGCTGCGAAAGGATAGATGCTGTGGTAAAGGCAGACTTGAGCTTAGAAAATGCTCTTCAGCTTCGGAGGGCCAGCTGCATGGGTTAGCGTGTTTCTTTGTGAGTGCCACTATCGGAGCCACTAGCGCAGAAAAGTGGGGAATAAATTGGCTATAGTAGTTACAGAACCCCAGAAAGCGCTATATGGCTCGCAGGCCGACTGGGCTTGGCCACTGCAACACGGCTGACAGTGCGGGACGGGGCGCCGCTGGGTGTCGGGGCACGGATGCGCCTGCGACCCGGGACGGGGGTCGCAGGGGCATCCATGACAGTAGATTTTGTCTAGTAATATATTACGTTGTTGCATTCAGTTCTAAAGTTCTAGTTGCTTCTTGTCTAGGCTAGACTTGCTCTGATTGAGGTTATTGTAATGTTTGAGAAGCTCATTTTTCATATATACATGGTTTTCTGCTGTCCTCTGTCTAAGGAGTCTCTGGGTCCAAGAATTGCTTGCTGTGTCACAGTAATTTGAAGGTTAGGGTTCAGAAAAGCCTTGGTGTCAGGGTGAGATGTCAGGGACAGGTTGTGGGAAAGATTCAAGGACAGTAAGCTGTTAGGGTCATAAGGTACGTCCACACAACATATGTCAAAATACTCGTCAGATACAGAAACCTAAAACCACATCGTCCGATGAGTATTTTGCTTCGGATTTCAATATGAATTTTAGTTTTTTTCCACTGGATTTACAGTCAAAAAGGGTCACATTCATCTCTATGGAGTTTTAGATGTAGATCCAACATAAAAAAGTGTCCCAAACATTTCTATGTGAAATATGGTGAACATGATGAACATTCATTTACATAAATATATAAATGGTCCCTACAAAAAGTATGGGGAAAAATTATTTCATGTAATGCCTCCCCAAAACACAAGGGGACATTCCCTTCGGCTAGAGAAAAAAGGATTCAGTCTCCAGAGGAGAAGGGCGTTCTTCACTGTAAGAACTGTAAATCTATGGAATAGCCTGCCTGAGGAGCTGGTTACAGCAGGAACAATTGTTTCAAGAAAGGCTTAGATAACTACATGAAACGAAAGAATATTAATGCGTACGTAGCTATGTAAAATTATGGATCCTGGCTGGTGGCGGCTCTGGGGTCAGAGATGGGGGTCTCCCCTGGAGCAAGATTGGTTCTTGCCTTGTGGGTTCCAGGGCATTAACCAGTGGGGAGGCTGGGCTTGAAATCCTTATCTCCCTCCCTTCACCCATATTTTACAGTACAAGATACACCCTTGGTTGAACTTGATGGACACGTGTCTTTTTTCAACCGTACTATGTGCAAAGCTTTTTGCAAAATCTGCATTTTTGAAATCTGACCTCATGAAAAGAAGTAGAAAAGAAAAAAAAATAAAAAATTATGAGTAGGGGGTGTGGGAATCAATAGAAAATGAGAGAGCAAGGAGTATGGATTGATAAAGAAGCTGATAAAGATAATGGAAACATAATAAGGAGTGGAAGAGACATAAGTGTTAGTGGGATACTAAGACAAAATCATGTGCAGTTCTGTCCTAGTATCCCACTACCCCTATGTCTTTTCCACCACTTATTATGTTCCCATGATCTTTACCAGCTATCTTTATCAATCCATACTTCTTGCTCTCTCATTTTCTATTGATCTCTACACCCCCTACTCATCACTTTTATTTTTTTCTTTTCTACTATCAGCCTTCTCTTAGATTCATAGCCCAAAATATCCTTTTATACATTTTTCCTTTCCCTTGGTCTTCACTCAATGTTATCTTCCTCCTTCTTTGTCTGATGACTCTTTGTGCTATACTCCCTATTTTTTGTGTATATTTATCTCCATCATTGTATATTTACCCATAACTCTCATTATAGACAAGAATGATGAAGGTCAGGAGAAGCTGGCAGCAGATGTGTGGCATCAGACGGATGGCAGCATCAGAATAGTAGCTAGAAGAATCCAGGATTCAGGGTCTGCTCCAGGTGCTGTTGCTGCTGCTGGTGGGTACCTTCCTCACTAGGAGGGTGAAGAAGCTTCTCATCAAAAACTCCAGACTCAAGTTGCTGCTGATGGAGCTGGTACTGCTCCTACCCCCCAACCCTCCACAGCAGCCATGGCGGTGATACGTGAGTGTTGAGGAACCCCCCGGACAGACCTGCTAGAGGATGGACGATGGCGCAGATAGGCAGCCGTCAACTGACTACATAAGATGTCTTTATAGTACTTAAGTTTGTCCTCCCTCTTGGCAGGTGAAAAAAGGCCCCCATTTTGGACTGGTAGCGAGGGTTCAAGACGGTGGAGAGCCCAGAAGTCATCCCTCTGCCGGACAGTGACTATTCGGCTGTCACTAGCCAGGCAAATCAGCATGCAGCGGGCCATCTGCACAAGTGACTCTGAGGTACTTGCTTCCTCCATCTCCACTGTATACTGCCATGTTGTGTCTGGGTCATCTGCCTTGTCTTTTTCATCTCCCTCTACCTCCTCCAGCTGTTCCTGCTCCTCATGTTACCTGGCTAGAAAAATCACTCAGAGTGCTGTCCAAGTAGGCCACCACCTGTTGGTTCAGGGACTGCTCCAGGTCCTGCTGCTGCTGCTGCTGCTGGCGACTACCCTCCTCACTAGGCGGGTGAAGGAAGCTGCTGATCAGTGACTCCAGACTCAGATTGCTGCAGATGGAGCTGGTACTGCTCCTACACTCGCTCACCCACAGCAGCCATGGCAGTGGTACGTGAGTGCTGAGAAACCCTCCGGTCAGACCTGCAAGAGGATGGACGATGGAGCAGATAGATCTATATCACTGTCAATGGCACTCTCTCACCGGCTCCGCATGTCCGCTGCCTTGGGATAACCTTTGACTCCAAACTGGCCTTTTCAAACCACACATCCAAACCTTTACCCTTGCCTCCACCTGAAAAATATCTCCTGAATCTGCTCATTCCTTTACTTTGGAAGCACAAAAATGCTTGTCCATGCTCTCGTCATCTCATACCTAGACTATTTCAACATCCTTCTCTGTGACCTCCCATCTAGCACCTTTGCTCCCCTACAATCCATCCTTATCTCTGCTGCCCATCTGATTCACCTCTCTCCTCGTTACTCCTCTTCCTCTCCCCTCTGCTAATCTCTTCACTGGCTGCGCATTGCCCCCACCAGACTCATGTGGCCATGAGATGTAGTCGCCACGTCTCCAGTCCCCTGAACAGACAGATTTTGCATCATCTATTCCAGGACATGAAGCAGTGGAATGACATTATTTATCTCGTAGTCCTGAATTTGTCAGTCGACAAATAACATGGCCTTCTAAAAAAGCCTGAGCAAACGGCAGGTGTCATGCATGAGCTGCCACTGGCTGACATCAAAATTACACAGTGGAGTATCCCTGTCCGCTTGCATCATCAAGAAATCATTAATGGCCTAACTGTTCATAGATTTCTGTTTTTCTCTGTTCATAGATTTCTCTCTGTTTTGCTCAGTTTTTCCTTGTTCATAGTTTTTCTGTTCTGTTCGGCTCAAGAAGGGTGTGTTTGGCGGTGTAGGAATGGCTGAAGTGCATGCAAAATTTCCTGGCCATTTTTAGAATGTCTTGCAGATGGGTGGAAGACATGAGGAACCATTTGATAACCAAATTAAACACGTGCGCCATGCATGGCATTCTCTGAATGTTGCAGCATACACCACTTGAAAATGGAGGGACTGCAGCACCACCAACTTGGAAAGGTGCGCGGTCAGCTTCTGTGCATTTAGATGGCTAGATGCATACTGCTGTCTTTTGGTAATCGTCTCGGTGAACGACTACTGGTAAAATGTTGGTGAGGAGCAGGAGCATTTGGACCAGTAGATGATGGGAAAGACAGACAACTCCCTTTGGCAGAGGTGGTGGAGCGCTGACTGCCTGAAATGGGATGCGTGCCACTGATTGCTGCTGCTGCCGCTGGATGGACCACCACATCTTAGACACATTTCTCCCAGGTCACTGTATGGTAATGCTGCATATGTTGATGCAGGGCCGTGGTGCCAACGTTAGGTCCCAGGCCACGCTTCACTTTCTGCCCACAGTTTCTACATATAGCCATGTTCGCCTCCTCCGGTGTCTTGGCAAAAAACTGCCACACTGCCGCACTGACTGACTGCTACCGCCGCTGCCTCGGTATGGCCCTGCACCGCTACTTTGTGGGACCTGCAAAGTGGGTGATTTACCCCGTGGCCGTTTGGCTTCCGACCTCACAAAGTTGCCATCCTGCTGACTCAAGAACACACTACCGACTTGTCGGCTGCGCCTCTACCTGACGTGCAAGCTGCCGTCCTCTTCTCCCGATGAAGATGATGAAGCCCTTGTTTCACCTGGCTCCCAAGTGTTTGCCCGTCACTGCTGTCCTCATCAACGTTCTCATTGTACAGAGCCTGACCGCTCGCAACACATCTCCCCATGCCATTCTCCTCATCAGTACTTGCTCCGCCTACTGCAAGAAGCAGCGGATGTCTGCCCCACCTTTTTGCTGCCAAGTAGCTGCTGACTGTCCTCAAAGAGTTTGTCCTCGCTGTATAGTGGCGTAGAGTCCACAGCACATAGTATATTTCTGGATGGGGAAACTGAACGGAACAGAGGCGGGTTGAGGACAGGTGAGGGCCCCTGACCTGCTCCCGGGCCATGCCAACTAAGGATTGTGTCTGACAAACCCACCGACTCTTGGCCGGGGTTGTCAGAGGTCATGTGGGAGAAAGTGAATGACCTAGTCAACCATTCAAGAGCCGTTGGCTTGGTGGTCAACACACGTCCGCTAGATGACACCGGTAGCTCTGGCCTCACCGAGTCACCCCTGCTGTAACGTCCCCTTACAGTGCTGCGACCTGTGCCTGCTTCAGGAACCTACTATTGCGTTCTTTGATGCTATAGTAGGATCTTGGCCCTCAGTTCGGTTCTTTCTAGCTGGCGCTGACATTAACTTGTCAGGCTGCGTTCCCACTTCAATTATTTGGTCAGTTTTGCCCCTGTAACTGCCCAGAGAAGTGACGTGTGAACAGGGCCTTCCTATGCTAAATTGCACTCAGGACGAGGTGAAGAAATTTCGCCCCCGCCCTCCGTAGCATAATGCATCACCATCAACCAAATCACAATGTGTTACGTATAAAACTACTAAATAATAGTCATACAGTTAGCAAATATCACCGCTACACAAAACCAGAATCCCAAGACCACAAAGACCACAATATAAACAGCACACAGTGACCGAATAATAAACCACACCATGACCAATATCAACAGCACATAGTGACGAATAATACAAACTGACCATTCCCTGAGTATAAACCATTATACTACAACCAATATTAACCAGCATACAGTGACCATACGTGTAGGATAGAGTGTACACGGCTCTGCAGACATTAAAATGATTACAGTAAAGTTATATCTAGTGACTCACAGGAGACGTCTTGCAGAGTTTTTCCCTCGTTCTTTCTTTTTTCTTCTCCATCTGTCCCCGGCCGCCATGATGACTACTCCCGAAATCTTCACTGTAAAATTTACAAAACAATTCTTAGATCCTCACTTTATCAGCATGCTTTTACCAAAATTTCCCATCTCTATACAAACTCCCCATCTATAGCACCTCATATGGTAGCCATGTAGTAGCCCCTATAGCCAGGTAGTAGCCCCTGTAGCCAGGTAGTAGCCCACTATAGCCAGGTAGTAGCAGTAGCCCCCGATAGCCAGTTAGTAGCCCCCTGTAGCCAGTAGATGCCCCCCTGTAGGCAGGTGATGCCCCTGTAGCCAGTAGATGCCCCTGTAGCCAGTAGATTCCCCCTGTATCCAGTAGATGCCCCCTGTAACCAGTAGATGGCCCCTTGTAGCCAGTAGATGCCCTCCTGTAGCCAAGTGATGCCCCTGTTGCCAATAGATGCCCCCTGTAGCCAGTAGAGGCCCCCCTGTAGCCAGTAGATGCCCCCTTGTAGCCAGTAGATGCCCCTGTAGCCAGTAGATGCCCCCCTTGAAGCCAGTAGATGCCTCTGTAGCCAGTAGATGCCCCCTGAAGCCAATAGATGCCCCCTTGAGCCAGTAGATTGCCCCCTTGTAGCCAGTAGATGCCCCGTTGTAGCCAGTAGATGCCCTTTGTAGCCAGTAGATGCCCCCTTGTGCCAGAGATGCCCCTTGTACCCAAATTTGATGCCCCCCTTGTAGACAGTAGATACGCCTGTAGCCAGTAGATGCCCCCCTTTTAGCCAGTGGATGCCTCTGTAGCTAATTACAAAATAAAAAAAAAGTATTCACCTCGGTCCACGCCTCCGGGTCCGGTGTAAGCAGGGTGACTTTTACCACCCCGCTTATGCTTTTTAAGCAGCCCAATAGATTTTCTTGGCTGGCGAGTTTTTGGGGCCCGAGGAGCCCCGGGCGTTGAAAGGAGGGCGCTGGTAAAAAGGCCTTTGGCGCCCCGCGAGTTTGATAATCAGGGGGGTAGTGCGGAAGGTTTGTAAAAAACAGGGGTTTATACCCCGGGGGGGGGGCCCAAACACCCGCTATTTTAAAGGTGAGGGGGCCCTCTGCCCCCCGGGCGATCGCCCCTCCCCCGGGCCCCTGGGAAGGGGGCCCTCCCGTGTGAAGCGTTTTAAGAGCGGGCCCTTTGCCCACCCAGGGCGTTTTTTCCCCCATTGGGAAGGTAGGCCATTTGTCCGGGGGCCCCCCTGAGATCAGGGGCCTGCAGGAGTAGTGAAAGCATAGGCTTGTGTCTGTAATTTTAAAAAACGAGGGAGGCGGGCGGGGTTGTTTTTTGTTTTTGACCCCTTGCCCCCGGGCGGGCGTAATCAGGAGTGATACGGGGGGAAGTGTAAATTTAAAAATTTTTCCTTGACCCTGCCCCTGCTCCCCCCCCCAAGAGGGTTCCTCCCCCCCACCTCCCGGCTTTTAAGGTCACCTCATGTGGCCACAGTCGGGGACTACAAAATTTGCACCCAGAGCCCTTGGGGGGGGCCCCCGGTCAGCCCCGCAAAAAGAAGGTACGGGGGCCTTCTATGGGGCAGTAAAGGGCCCGGGGACGGTTAAAACCCCTTTTGCTGCATAAATAAAAACCAGTTACCCTTTTGCCCCAAAGCCACGCGAGCTTTTGGTTTCCCTATAAAACGGGCTGATGCCCCCCTCCCTTTCCCAACCCTAACTGAAAAGGCCCCTGGAGTTCAGTAAATGCAAATTTGAATTTCCCAGCTGACCCCGGTGTTCACACGAGCAAAAATGATGTCCCCCTTTGTTCATTTTTTTTATTGAAATTTTTTCCCTTTTTTCCCATATGATTTTTTTGGAGTGTGAAAATATATATTTTTAAAATATTTTTATATATTTATTTTATGCATAGCTTACTGTGTCCAGGAGTCCCCCGGGTTTCTGCTCTGGACTTTGGGCGGGGCTGGACGCTGACTTTGGGGAGCACGGGGTTAGAGCCAAGGGGTAAAATTTTTTTTAAAAAAAATTTATAAAATATAAAATATATAATATTTTTAAAAATAAAAATAGCAGACTCCCCCAAAAGAACAAATTGAAAAATTAGAAGGAGGGTGCCCCCACAAAAGTTCCGATCCCAAGAATTTCCCCAAAAAATAAAAAATTTTAAAAAAAGCCCAAACGGGCACCCCAAAAAAGATTAAAGCTAAAAAGTGGTTTATTTCCTGCCATGCTAAAAAGGCTTTTTTTGGAGCATGGAGGAATAAACAAACCCTTATTGCTTGAGTGCTTTTTGGGGGTCCCTTTGGGACTTTTTTTTTTACAATTTTATATATATTTTATATAATATTATTTTTATATATATAAATAAAATAATTTATATTTTTATTATTGCATATAAAAAAATTTTTTTTATGAAAGAAAGGGGAAGTTTACAATAAAAAAAACAAATGGGGAAAAAGAGGGGACAGTAATTTTTTATTTTTTTTTGTGTGAAAATTTGGCTCAGTTTGGGGATTATATACACACCCCTTTAAAGGTTACCCCAAGAAATTAACAATTTCATGTGTTTGGCCCCCCTAACCCCCCGGGACACACGCCCACTCATAAATATAGTATTTATAGTGGTTTTCTTTACCTTTCCTTGTTTTTGGTGGTGTCATTTCTGAAGTTCCTTGATTGGGTTCAGCGTCAAGGTGCCTTTGGTCGGACTTCCCCCATTTTAAAATTAAATGGCTTTGAGTGGTGAAGTCAGACAAGGGAAACCGGGGCTGTTTAAAACCCCAATCGGACTTCAGAAATGAGACCCCCAAAAAAAGGAGGTAAAAGAGAAGGAGGGGCCCCGTTTTTCATGACAAAACAAAAAAAATTTTTCAAAGGGGAAAGAGTTTTAAAAGTCTAGATTAAAAAAACAAATTTTTAAAAGTTTTTTAAATATAAGGGCCCCGTGGGGCCTCGGGCTTAAAGGGGTTGTCCCCCCAAAACATTAAAATTCCCTCACCTCAGTCCTGTTTTTTGGTTTCATTTGAATTGGGGAAATTTTTAGGCTTCCACTGGGTGCAGTAAAAGGGCCGGTCTTTTATCTTTTGCAAAGTGCTGTTAACCTATCAGGAAAGGCCCCCCAAACAGTCTGTAGTTTAAAAAAAAACCATTTGGGGCCCGCCTGAAAGGAGAGATCACAAAATTTTCTGTAGCTTTTGCCCCAGTGCTGGCAGCCTATCATGAGAGTTTTTAAAACAGGTCTGTATCTATGTTCCCAGTGCTGACGGGTTTAAACAGGGAGATCCACAGGTCTGTAGCTAAGCGCCCCAGTTTTTAAACACCTTTTTCAGGGGGGTTTTACACATTTTCTGCAGCTATAGTAAACCATTTGTGGCAACCTATCGGGATAGACCCACACAGGTCTGTAGTTTTAGAAAACCAGTGTGGCCCCCTACATGGGAGATCACACAGGTTGTAGTATAGCAATCAGTGCGGGCAGCCTTTATGAGAGATCACACAGGTCTGTAGCTATAGTGCCGGGGGATTTGAAGCCCCCATACAAGGGGGGGTTTATCTGGGAAATTTGGGGGAAATGTTAATGGGGGACACAAAATTGAAAAGTGACTTGTTTTTGAAAGGGGTCTTTAACATAAAAAGCAAGGATCCCTGTAGTGAAAAACCCCCCCTTTAAAGTTTGGCTTTTAACATGGAACGGTTATGATTTTGCTTTCTAAAAATTTTTTTTCCTGTAAGGGTGGGTTTCCCAAAATAAAATTTGTTATGCCTGGGTATCTGTGGGGTTTATTGGGGAAAAGAAGTCCCCCGGCGATACTGCGCGAATCTTTGGGGAAATAATAAAACCCGGGTGTGGGCCCTGTTGGGAAAATTTCTCCCTCTATTTTCAGCATACACTTTTTTTTAGGGGCCCTTAATACCCATAGTTATTACCCCCAAATTGGGGTTTGTTAGGGTTATTTGCTCCAGTACTTTTTTTTCGGGTTTCCCCAAAACGGATCCCTTTAAACCAATTTTAATATGGGCAGGGGTGTTGCTGGGGGGTCCCAAAACATCCGGGGTGGGGCCCCTTTAAAGTTTTTTGAGTAGGGGAGTGCACAGGGAAAATTTTTTGGGTTTCTCATTGTGAACTGCGGATGTATATTTACAGAGAAAACCCCTTTGTATTTGGGGCCTCAGGAACAAAATAGTGATTTACACTGAAGTTACAATTGTGCTCTTTCAGGAGACGTCTCTGAAGAGTTGTTTTTTTCTCTTCTTCTTCTCCCTTGGGGCCCCGATGCCCTGAGTCTTCTAAAGTTTCCCCAACTCTTCACTGAAAAAAGTACAAAAAAAAAAAATTTGATTTATTTTATCAGGGGATTTCCTCTACAATTTCCTATCCCCATATACAAAATTCCCCCTCTATAGGTGCCCCAAAAAGGTTTAAAAATTTTCCCCTTTTTAGGTAAATATTTGGGGCCCCATTGCCTGGTAGGAGCCCCCTGTAGCCAAAGGGTTTTAGCCCCTTTTAGCGGTTATTAGCCCCCCCTTTTCCAGGTTACTGCCCTTGTTTGTAAAAGGGTTTCTGCCCCCTTTAGCAGTAATCGCCCCTGTGCAGTAACATGCTTTGTATTTTGGTTTTTAGCCCCCCTACCCAGGTTTTTGCCCCCCTTAATAATTGCCCCTTTTAGCCAGTGATATGCCCCCCCCGGCAGCCCGTGAAAATGCCCCATTTGCCAAAATATGCCCCCCCGTAGCCCGTGAAACCCCCCCCCTTTTAGCCCCGTGACATGCCCCTGTAGCCAGGAATGCCCCCCCGTAGCCCAAAATGACATTCCCGTTTATCCATATTTTGGGCCCCCCGTAGCCAGTGGAAAATGCCCCCTTTTGCATTATGCCCCCCCGTAGCCAGTGGGCAGCCCCCTTAGCCAATTTTGCCCCCCTAGCCCCTGCATGCCCCCTTAGCCATAAAATGCCCCCTGTAGCCGTGTCTTGCCCCCCCTGTAGGCCCGTGTTTGCTCTGTAGCCATTATAAACCCCTTGTAGCCCGGTCTTGCCTCCTGTAGCCAAAATGCCCCCGGCCTCGTGTTTCCCGCTCCCGTAGCCCTTTTGCCCCTTGTTAGCCCGTTTTCTTCCCCCTTTTTAGCCCAAATTTTGCCCAATTGTAGCCAAATGTCTTGGCCCCCCGTAGCCCTTATGCCCCCTGTAGCCCGTGTTTGCCCCCTGTGCCCATTATCCCCCTGTAGCTAGTGTCTTGTCCCTGTAGCCCTTATGCCCCCTTTTAGCCAGTGTCTTGTTTTTTCCCCGTTGCCATTATGCCCCTTGTAAACCAGTTTTTCTTGCCCCGTAGCCATTATTTCCCCCTTGGGGCCAGGGTTTTTGCCCCTTGTAAAAACCCCTGTTTTTGCCCTGGGCCCCCCCTTTTAGCCTGGGTCTTGCCCTGCCCCCCTTGTAGGGAAAAGTTTGCCCTGCCCCTTGTAAAACCAGTGTTTGCCCCCGCCCCCTTGTAGCCAGTGTTTTGCCCTGCCCCCCTTGTAGCCCGTGTTTTTGCCCTGCCCTTGTAGTAGTGTCTTGCCCCGCTCCCCCTTTTAGCCGTGTCTTGCCCCCTTTCCTAAAAAATAAAAAAAAAAAAAACCTACTTTTCCTAATTTAGGCCCGGACCGCGCCCTTGGTTCCCATTAGGAGAGCGGTTTTTTTAAGCAGCGTGATGTAAAAAACCTGCCCTTAAAGCCCTCCCCGCGGGGCCCCGGGTTTTCCTCGGCTGGCATATGTGCCCGGCCCTTTGAGGATCCCAGCGTCGGGAGGGGGGTGATTAAAGCGGCGGTAAGCCCCTTGCGACCCCTGATGTATGTACGGCGCCCCGGTTTGGAAACCCGTTTCTTAAGGGGGGGAGACCCGGGACGGGAACGATCCGTCCTGCCTTCCCCCCGAATCTGAAAGCGCGGCTGTGTGAAACGGCCCGCCGGGCAGAGACATCGGCGGGCGCCCCCCCGCACCAGGAGCGCCACGGCCCCAAAGGGAGCGGCCTGGAGACGCCGAAAAATCGGGGGGACAGGGGAGATTAAATTGGGGCTCATTTCCCCCCAAAGAATCTGCCTAGCGACGCCCCTGTAATATGTAATGTGAACCCACCCCCAAAATGTTTTTGGTGTTTGGGGGGCCCAGTGACAGCTCCCGCTGGGGGCCCTTTAGGTTTTTAAGCGGCCCCGCTGTCATCTGTGTTTATACTAAAACATAGCATTGTTTCAATTTCCAAAAACCCCGCTTCCCCTGCATATTTGGATGGCACCCAATTTTTTCTACAAACCCCACAGGCTCTCCGAGCCAGGAAAAAGTTGTTTTTAATGTGATTCACGCAAAAAGTTTCGGATCGAAAATATTTTTTTGAAAATTCGGCCGGGAAACTAAGAATCAACGAAAAAACTCTAAATTTTTTAAAACACTTTACTATTAAAAAACACCCAAAACTTTTTTGCTAAAATTTCTTTGCCCGAACACTTTTTGATATTGAAATAAGGGCAAAAATGCCAACTTTCTTTAAAAATAGTCTGGTTTCCGTTACTATGCTCGATTGTACATTATACTCAGAAAATTTGTATTAGTATTCACCCCCCTTAAATGACAAATTTTTAAAAGTGATGAGCGAAAATTTTCGTCGACTTCAATTTATCGGGGGGCAATAGTGATATGTCAATTATCAAGACGATTTTTGATAAGGGCGATAATAGATGATCGCCCCTGACCATTTTTAAAATCTATGGGAAAAGAACCCAAAACCTTCAAATTTTTTACCCCAAAACAGGGTTTGGTTTAAACTGGAAAAAAAAATCCAAACCCGTAAATGGTAAGTGTAATTTAGGGAACACACTTTTTGGTTATAAAAAAACCCCAGGAAAAAAACTCATAGACCAAAATTTATTTTTCCCTGTCTTGTACCCCAGATGACCCCTTAAAAATTTATGACCCCCAAAATTTAAAAAAAAAAACCGGAAGGCAGTATGATTTGAAAACCAAAATTTTACTTGAAAAGGAAAAATTGGGCTATACCTGTCTGGAACGCCCGCATGACCCCTTAAACCCATCTTACCGCAGTTAAAAAAGTGCCGGAAAAAAAGGGTCTTTTAACCACCCTTTTAGTGGAATGGAAAAGATATCCCGGGCCCGGGCCCAAGCATGAGCCCCAAACCTGCCCGACCCCCCGATTTTAAAAATGTCGGAAAAAGGTGTCTTTCAACCCCTATTTAGTTGAAATGGCATAGGGCTATCCCTGTCCTGGGCCAGCATGACCCCTTTAAAATGTTTAAACCCCAAAGATTTATAAAAATGCCAGAAAAAGGAAATCCCCTTTCCAAACCCAAAATTTTAGTTGAACTGGACATTGAAATACCCGGTTTTGTACCCCAGTATGGCCATTAAACCCGTCTGGCCCCCAGATTTAAAAAAAGTTGAAAAAAAGGGGGGTCTTTCCCAAACCCCCATTTTAGTTTTTCCGGGACTAGATGTCCCCGTCCTTTGGAAAACAGCATGGCCCCCAAACCCTTGGGCCTGACCCCCCGGGTTAAAAAAGGGGCCCGGGAAAAAAAGGGGTCTTTTTAACCCCCATTTTTTTTTGAAATGGAATTGGAAATTTATGTTTTGTACCCCAAAAAATGACCCAAATTTAAATCTGTCTGACCCACAGATTTAAAAAATGCCAGAAAAGTAGTTTTGAAACCCCCATTTTTTGTTTCACTGGGGTTTTAAGGGCTACCCTGTCTGGGCCCTCGCAAAAACCAAAACCCGCATGGGCCCCAGATTTTAAAAAATGCCGGAAAAAAGGTGTTTTTTCATCCCCCAAAATTTTTGTTGAAATGGAATTGACTAAAATTTTTCCTGGGCCACCCGCATGAGCCCCCAAACCGGGATGACCCCCGATTAAAAAAAAACTGGGGAAAAAGGGGGTCTTTAAACCACCTTTTTGTTGAACTGGACATTGGCTATACCCCTTTTTTGTACCCCCAGTTTTCCCAAAACCCCCTTCCCGACCACAGATTAAAAAGTGCCGAAAAAAGGGGTTTTGAACCACCATTTTAGTTTCACTGGGCATTGGGCTATCCAAGGTTTCCCGGGGCCACAGCATGAGCCCCGAACCTGCATGACCCCCAGATTTAAAAAGTGCCGGAAAAAGGTGTCTTTCAACCACCATTTTAGTTGAACTGGACATTGACTATACCTATCCTCGGTAACCTACATCTGTTTAAGTCTTCCTGTACCTCCTTGGAAAATTCAGAGGAATATTTGTATCAGCTATTTTGTGCATGCCAGTTTTTAAGTAGTTTAACCCCTTCAGGACCCGGGTTTTTTTTTTTTTGTGACACGTTCGTTTTTCCCTCCTCGCCTTCTGAAAGTGGGACAAATTGTGAAAAAAAACTTATTTTCGCCATGTTTCTTGGTGATTTGCTTTTACGGCATTCAATCTTCGGTAAATATGTGTTATCAGTATTCTACAGGTTGTTACGCATCCGGCAATACCAAACATGTAGGGCTTCCGTTATGTTTTGGTACCGTAAAAAAATTCCAAACATTTTCTATTTTTGACATTTGCGCCAGTTTGTGCGACCAATAACTTTTTTGTACTAACATCTACGGACGTCAGTGAGGGTGCATTTTTTGCGGGCTGAAGTGTACTTTTTATTGCTAGTAGTTTGGAATGCATGCGGCTTTTTTGATCATTTTTATTCTATTTTTTGAGTGACGTAAAATGACCAAAAAACGCAATTTTTGGGCTTGGAATTTTTTTTCTTCTACAGTGTTCAGTGTATGGGATAAATGATGTCACATTTTAATAGATCAGACTTTTTCAGACGCATAGAGATACCAAATATGTGTAACTTTTTATTATTTTAATGATGTTATTTGTAAAATGGGGAAAGGGGGGTGATTTGAACTTTTAATACTTTTTTTTTTTGTACTTTAAAACTTTTTTTTTTTCTGTAACATTAAGTCCTCCTAAGGTGCTTGACCACTAGGGGGCACGATTGTTAATACAACCTAATGCATTGCATAGGCAATGCATTAGGGTGTACAAAGATGGCGGTTTCCCCACTTCCTGTCTACGGACGGAAGTGGGGCAAACCGACCAGGGTAAGTGCGCGGCACCCATCGGCGTTAATTCAGACGCCGCGGCCATATTTGCCGCGGTGTCTGATGGATAAAACAGCGCCAGCGGGCTGAGCCACCCGCCGGCGCTGTTGCTGTCGGGTGTTAGCTGCGATTAGCCGCTAACACCCGGCGGCTGTGCGGGGGGGGGGGGGGGGTCGCGGAGACGCCCTGGGTCGTGAAGGGGTTAATTCTAGAAAACACATTTTTAAAATAGGATGGAATCCCACCACATCTTTGTTTCTCTTTTGTTTCTTTTTTAAATGTATTAAATGGGTTGTCTCACTACAGGGATTGCTAGCTATGTTAAAGATCTTGCAAAAACAAGTCATTTTGCAATATATGTCCATTAACAGTGTCCTACCTATTCCTGTTTCTGACAGCACCATCACCCTTGAGCCACTCTTGACAATTGTGAAGAACAAATGTCTGTTAGAAACCACATTTTTTACAATAGGACCTGTAGTATAGCTGCATTTCACAGCAACATGCCCCCAAAAATTAAAAACATGACCCTTGAGCCACTTTTGACAATTGTGAAGAACAAATGTCTGTTAGAAACAACATTTTTTTTATAATAGGACCTGTAGTATTGCTGCATTTCAAAGCAACAGGGCCCAAAAAATAAAAAAAAGACTTCTCAGCCACTGTTAAAAATTGTGAGGGAGAAATGCCACTTAGAAGCCACATTTCTGTTCCAAAGGACCATGATTATAGCTGTATCTCACAGCACCATGAGCCCAGAACCATTGACAATGGGAAAAATTCTAAAGAAGAAGTGAGTAAATGGAATATGGATTTATCATGAAACCTTGGTGTCTTTTACAGTCTCCTCACAGCAAAACCAGCAAAAAGATCTTTTCGGAACTGAGAATAAAATTGCAGAAAGACATGATAATTTAAAAAAAATTTTTTCAATAGGACCATTTCTGTTTGAATATGAATTTGAAGTAGACCTGCAACTAATCGATGACCTCGCCAATTAGGGCCACAACATCATCAGAGATCTATTCCGGATTCATCTTAATGAAAGTCAAACGATCCTTATTATCTGTGTTAAGCCGGATGCGTTTGTCTGTATTGAGTCCTGCAGCTGTGCTGTAGGTCCGCTCAGATATGTCGCTGGCTGCTGGACAGGACAACACCTCTATGGCGCGGCGAGCGAGCTCTGGCCATTCATCCATTTTGGTACCCAGAAGTCAATTGGGTCCGGAACACATCCAAAAACATCGGTGTTGAGACGCAGATAGTCGTGCACCATGATCTTAAGCTGGTCTCTGTGTGTTGGATGTGTGCCCTGCATTACATGCGTTGGTGAGGTGGTAAATAAAGATTGCCAGAGGTCACCCATTAGGCTTCTGCCACCTTGCCTGCTGCTGCCGCTACGGCTACTTGGCACTCTACTGCTGTCACGTCGCTGACGTTGTTCCACCGTGACATTTGAAGAACGTGAAGCAGACGAAACAGATGTCTCCAGTTGATCAATCAGCAAGGTCTCCATTTCCTGCATTTTACTCTCTATTTGGGTGGGTGGAAGGAAAGTGCTGAGTTTTGTTTTGTACCGGGGATCCAGGAGGGTGGCCACCCAGTAACTGTTGTTCATTTTGAGAGCCTTAATGCGAGGATCATTGTTACGGGTGTCCCTGCGACCCTCGTGTCGGGTCGCAGGCACACCCGCAACGCCGCAGCACCTCCTGCTGCGGCCGGTGCCGCAGCCCGACGCTCGGGCCGCGGACACCCCGGCACGTCTGGGGCGCACTTACCCGTCCATGCTCCTGGTCCCGTCCTGGCGCGCGCTCCTGCTGCCGGCCGGGTGCACGCGCGCCCTCTAGTGCGCGCGGCACTGCCGGGAGATTTAAAGGGACAGTGCGCCGGTGATTGGTCTCACCGGGCACGGACCCTATTTAAGCCCTGCCTCTTCCCCAGCACCTTTGCCGAATCGATAGTGCCCTGTGCCTGGAGAGGAAGCGTTCCAAAAGTGTCTTGTTCCGTTTACTGTGTACCGTACCTTCTGCCTCCGTCCCTTGACCACGAACCATTGCCGCCTGTCCTGACCTTCTGCCTGTCCCCGACTACGAGCCTGCTTCACGATTTTGTACCGCGCAACACCTCGGCTGCCACCGCAAGCAAGTCACGTCAGGGGTAGCGACCTGGTAGTAATCCGCCGCAGCAAGTCCATCCCGCTTTGCGGCGGGCTCTGGTGAAAACCGGACCTACTTAGATTCCGCTCCCTGGCGTGGCTTACGTCATCGCTTGTGGTGGTCCAGAGGATCCACTACCACATCCGTAACAATCATGTTGGAGGAAATGGAGCATCCAAACATTCATGTGAGAGATGGAGCCTTGATTTCCCAAGCCTCTGGGTCGAGGGGCACTAGCAAACTCATCTTCCTCCTCCGCCTCAAATCCGAGCCAACCTCTTTCCAAGGCAGAAACGTCGGTAACGTCGGTGTCTAGGAATACCTCTTCCTCCTCCGCTTCCTCTGGCACAGCTTCAACACAGCCCTGACTTGCCTCAGATGATGCACCCTGAGAGCTGAGGCGGCGCCTTGCACCAGCCCTGGACCCCGAACCACTGCCAAATGAAGACCGATAAAATTGAGAAACTGTCGGGCATTGTGGATTTGACGGAGAGAAAGGCTCCGTGTCTGCATCTGTGTCCGTCTCCTCCTCCGTTGCTGGTGGGACCTGATGTTTCAGAGTGTCCAATGATCGTTCCAGAACTAAGATCACTACAATGGTCATGCTGACAAGGGCATTGTCCGCACTGAACATTTTGGTGGCTTCTTCAAAACTGGCAAGGATGGTGCAGAGCTCTTTCACCTGCCTCCACTCTCGGTGGCTCAACACCCCGAGGTCCGCACTGCTGCTTGACAGGCCATGTGTCACTTCGTACTGTGAAATGGCATTGCGCTGCTGCCACAATCGTTGGAGCATGTGGAGGGTGGAATTCCAGCGTGTTGCCACGTCAACAATGAGACGGTTGACGGGGAGGCCGAGCTGACACTGCAACGCATACAGGCGGGACAAAGCAGCGTGCGAACGGCGAAAGTGCGCTCAGACCTCGAGCCTTCCTCAGCTGGCAGTCCAGACCCAGGTAGCGCTTTAGAAATTTCTGGACGACAAGGTTCATGACATGTGCCAGGCAAGGGATGTGCGCCAGATCTTAAGGGCGGCCAGCAGATTTCAACCGTTATCGCACACCACCTTGCCTGGCACAAGGTTCTTGTCACCCAGCCAGCGCTCTGTCTCGTTGCGGAGAGCCGTTCACAGCTCCTGACCTGTGTGTGGACGGTCTCCAAGACAGATTAATTTCAACACGGCCTGGTTTCTCCAGAGGACCTTGGGGGAAAGAGCCCTGCACCATCCCTGCGGTTTTGAAGAGCGTGCGCCGAGCCTGAGAGCCACCGTCACCACCAGAGACATCCACCCAGCTCACCCAGTGAGCTGTCACAGAGATATAGCGGCCTTGGCCGTGCTTACTAGTCCATGTGTCGGTGGTCAGATGGACTTTTCCAGACACAGATGCAGACAACGCGCTTGAAATTTTAGATGACACGTGGCTGGCCAGGGCAGGGACGGCTTTTCCGGAAAAGAAATGCCTGCTCGGCATCTGGTATTGGGGGCAGGCAAGGGCCATGACGTGGCGGAACCCATCTGTGTCCACCAGACGGAAAGGCAACATTTCCAAGGCCAAAAGCCTGGCAATGCCAACATTCAGGCTTTTGGCTTTGGGATGGTTTGGGTTAAAGTGTTTCTTCTGCTCCGAAACCTGGAAGAAAGAAGGCTTGCTGCTAGACTGGCCGCTGTACGGCGTGCAGGTCGTCAAACTGGAGGAAGGTGAAGGGGTAGGATGGATCTCTGGTGGTGCTGGTGGTACTCGGGCGACGGTGGAGGCTGAAGCGGAGGCTGATCCCTGATCATGACTCTGAGAGACATGGGCAGCTGAGGAACGCTTGGTGGTGGCGGAGGAGAAGGAGACGGAGACAGAGGGTGTGACAGTGGTTGGAAGCCCGGCATCGGTGTGGCCTTTTTTTGGCCAAGTGTTCCCTCCATTTCAACTCATGCATTCGCTGCATGGGACTAGACATGTTGGTCGTTGTTAAACACCTAAGATTCTTGCCTCTACTGATGCGATTACGGCAAAGGCGGCATATGACATCGCTGGGTGAATCAGAGGCTTGCTCAAAGATGGCCCAGGCTTGAGAGGTACTGGACCTTTTCAACGGCGATAAGCGAGGAGCGGGGTTTCCGCTGACCATGGCTGGCGGAATCATATCAGTGGACTTCTGCGACCGCCCTCTCCCTTTTTGAGGAGGGACACGTATTGATACTACCCCATCATCTTCCTCCTCGTCCAGTGATGAAGCGCTCACAAGCAAATTCTGCGGAAAAGACCACGTTGGATTCACAATGTTGTCATCATCATCATCAACACAGGTGACTTGGTCGTCCTGACATTCTGCATCCAGGAGCTGCGGGCTACAAGCAAGAGGCACTGCAAAGCATTGCCGACTGCCCGGGATTTTTTCCGATTGACCGGCTTCCTTTCTCTCCTCTGATTGGCATCAGTAACTTGGCGTCAGAGCAGACAAAATCATCCTCTTTGGCCTCTTGTTTCTTTTAACATGTCTTCTGACCCCAACCAAAATTTTGTCATCAAAGAGGTCTTCAGAAAATGGATTATCCCAGTGGTGGGTACACGAGTTGACATTTTGGGGCTCCCTTCGCTTCATGTTGGACGGATGCTGATTATGCTGATGACGACATTTGTGGCCGTGACTGGGAGGACGGGAGGTAAGACTGCTGGATGCAGGTTGCATAACCACTGAAGAACAGATTGGCGACACTGTTCGTTACTGAGATTCACAGGGCCCTGACTCAGCGATGACAGGCCTGACGGTCCTGCAACTGACGATCCACTGGCATGCGTGTTGTCGCCAGCACTGGATGGAGCACCTTCTCTCATACCTCTACCTCCATGTCCTACCCCCCTCTTTGCTCGCTTACCACCTGCATTTCGCTCCATGTTCAAAAAGTTATAATTTTTAAAAAGGTATGGAATAGTTTTTGACAGTCTCTTATTGAAAGACGGCAAATCACAGCTATTCTTAAATCCCTCTAATTTCCAGCCAACTAGGATTAGAAACTGAAATGTTTCTTGGAATCCCGGGTGAAATGCGGTCTGGTGGAAAGAACTGTAAGAAAAAAATCAACAGTGTCTTCTTCAGTCCCAGGGATTTTACATTTTGCCCAGTAGGACTAGGAATTGATAGTTTTCAAAAAAAATATCATAAAAGTGCGCTATCTGCGCCAAACTAGAAATTTCACCGAGCACAATAAAACTATTCAGAAGTTACACGGATGAGAAATTGCGTTTTTTGCAGCAATGACAAACAAGAACAGTTACTAGAGAATTTTTCTATCAGAATTGTCTTACAGGGTGGCTATTTGAAAAAAAACGAGGCCGGACCCACGTGCAATACAGCTATTTAACAATTATACGGAGAACAAACGGTGTGTTTTGCACCTATAAATACACCTGCGGTGACGGGCAAAATTGGTGTATTCAAATTTAAGTGCAAGGTGGCTCTATGAACAAAAAAAGGCCGCACCAAATGGAAAAAAAAAACACCTATTTGAAACGTATAAAGGATAATAAAAGGTGCTTCTTTCACCTAATAATCTCCTGCGGTGACTACAAAATTGCTGTATTCAAATTTAAGTGCAAAGTGGCTCTATGAACAAAACTGGGCCGCACCAAAGTAAAAAAAAAAACCTATTTGAAATGTATACGGATAATAAAAGTCGTTTTTTGCAACTATAAATACAACTGCGGTGACTACAAAATTGCTGTATTCAAGTTTAAGTGCAAGGTGGCTCTATGAACAAAACTGGCCGCACCAAAGTGAAAAAAAAACAACTATTTGAAATGTTACGGATAATAAATGCCGTTTTTTGCACCTATAAATACCACCTGCGGTGACGACAAAATTGCTGTATTCAAATTTAAGTGCAAGGTGGCTCTATGAACAAAACTGGGCCGCACCAAAGTGAAAAAAACTTCTATTTGAAATGTATACGGATAATAAAACACGTTTTTTGCACCTTATAATACACCTGCGGTGTCTACAAAATTGCTGTATTCAAAATTTAGGTGCAAGGTGGCTCTATGAACAAAACTGGGACACACCAAAGTGAAAAAAACACCTATTTGAAATGTATATGGATAATAAAAGGCGTTTTTTTCACCTATAAAATACACCTGCGGTGACTACAAAAATTCTGTATTCAAATTTATGTGCAAGGTGGCTCTAATGAAAAAAAACTGGGGGCCCCACCAAAGTGAAAAAAAAATCCTAATTAAATCGTGTACGATAATTAAAGTTGGTTTTGCACCTATCAAAATACACCTGCAGCTTACTAGAAAAGATCTGTATCCTAATTATAAGTAGAGGCTGCACAACATACAAGTAATATTTCACCAAAAACTGTCCACAAACTTTAATCAAAAAACCCCTTGCAATGCAGGGTCAAAGCACAGTCTGGGCTGCTCAATATCTATTCTCCTTTCAAATGCCTGCTGCCTGCTGTCTGTCGCGGTGTCGTGTTACAACGCAAAAGCCCCCCCCTGCCCCCCCCTCTTCCGCGGTTGTACAGCGGTAGATGTCCTTTAAAAATCTGAAATCTCTAATCTACTAAGTCTAATGTTTCAACAGCTAAAAGCATAGTTGTCTGTGTGAACAAATTAGAACAGTTTCGATGAGCTGTTTTGAGAGAGACCGAGAACGTCTGCTTTATGATACAAAGTCACACACTGATCATGACCGGAAGGGTGTTTATGTTAAAACAAGTGGGTCATGTGTTTTTCCAGCCAATCACAACCATACACATCCCAGTCATGAGTTGCACACCCTGCTCACCCTGCCTCTATTCCTAAGCTGATTTGCTGGCCGCCAAAATGACAGGGGGGTAAGAAGCGCTGAAAAATGGCGCGATACTATAGATTATGCGCAGATTTTAACCTAAAATTTATCGCGTGATCGAAAAAATCACGTTCAAACATTAAAAAACCATGCGATGTTCAACTTTGTCGATATTAATCGCTCAACACTAATTATTCATAATTTTGGGATACCATCATTCTATATTAATATACAGTATTTGAGTATACTTTATACGAGTCAAGTGATAAACACTATTAAAGCAGGTTATACTACATTATAATTAGTGTTGAGCGATTTTTATCGACAAAGGTGAAATCGGAAAGGTTTTATTGTGTGATCGAAAATTTTAAGATATGCGATAATTAAGGTTAAAATCTGTGCATCATCTATTTAGATCACGTCATTTTCGTCACTTTCTTAATTTTGGCGGCACCAGAAAAATCAGATTACAGAATAGAGCAGGGTGAGATGTGTGTCGACATCATGTGGGATGTGTATCTATGGTTGCTGATTGGCGGAAAAAATCAAATGACCTCGTATTACGATAGAACAGCGTTTTCTGTCAGCCTCAGTAGTTGTCTCTCAGCGTCTCATAGGATATAGGAAGTGCGCTCTGCCTGTGGCCAAACAGCTCAGCAAGAAATTAGTCTATTTCTGCACAGAGAAACTCTACTATTAGCTGTGATCTGCCAATTTAGTTAGATTAGAGTTTTGAAGATTATATGTAGTTAGCTAGAGAATTTTAAAAACAGATCACGCTGTAAAAGTCACGGGGGAGATGGGGGGGGGTGGTGGGGCAGCGGCGCGAATAACAAAGAAACATGCTCTACTATAAAGAACACTGGATAAAGTTCACCAAGACTTAGTGTAGGACATTGCACTGCATTATCTTTTATTATCTAACAGTTTGCTATTGAAATATTTCTGGATATTGGGCCAGCCTGAAACTTATAGTGGATACAAATCATTTCTAGTAACTGCAGGTCCTCTTTGTTAGGTGCAAAAACTCCACTTTTCTTAGCAAGTATACATTTCTGATAGGTGCAACAAATACCGTGTATTATACGAAAAACTTAACAGATATGTGTTTTTTGACTTTTGAGACACCCTGCTTTGTTCATTGACGCAGCTTCCTAGTAAATCTTAAAACTGCAATTCTATAGTCACCACTGGTGAATTGAAAGGTGAAAATACCGTGTACTTATACGAAAACATAACTGATACTAGGTGTTTTTTGTACTTTTGCGCACCAGCTTTGTTCATTGACGCGAATCCAGTAAATCTTAAAACAGCAATTCTATAGTCACCACAGGTTGAATTGAAAAGGTGCAAAAATATACGTGTATGATTCGAAAAATAACAGATTACGTGTTTTTGACTTTTGCGCAACCCAGCATTGTTCATTGACGGCAGCATCCACGTAAAAAATCTTAAAAACAGCAATTCTATAGTCACCTCAGGTGAATTGAAAGGTGCAAAAAATTAACCGTGTATTATACGGGAAAAATAAACGAAAACGTGTTTTTTGACTTTTGACGCACCCAGTTTGTTCATTGACGCAAGATCCCCCCCCCCAAAAACGTTAATCTTAAAACAGCAATTCTATAGTCACCAAAGCGTGCATTGAATGGTGCAAAAATTACCGTTTATTATACGAAAACATAACAGATACGTGTTTTTTGACTTTTGGCACCCTGTTTGTCATTGACGGCCGCAGCATCCCCGGTAAATTCTTAAAACAGCCAACTCTATAGTACACCACAGGTGAATTGAAAGGTGCAAAAAAATACGTGTATTTAAGAAAAACTTAAAGATAGTATGTTTTTTGACCTTTTGCACACCAGCTTTGTTTCATTGACGCCAGCATCCACATAAAATCTTAAAACAGAATTCTATAGTCACCACAGGTGAATTGTAAGGGATGCAAAAAATTATTTTTTTTTTTTTTTTTTTTTTTTTTTTTTTTTTTTTTGTTTTTTTTCTTTTTTTTCCGTTGTTTATACGGAGAAACATAACAGAAACGTGTTTTTTTTTGGTTTTTTGACTTTTGCGCACCAGCTTTGTTCATTGACGCCAGCTCCACGTAAATCTTAAAACAGCAATTCTATAGTCACCAAAGGTGAGAATTGAATGGTGCAAATAAATACCGTGTATTATACGGAAAACATAACAGATACGGGTTTTTTTTGACTTTTGCGACACCCAGCTTTGTTCATTGACGCAGCATTCCACGTAATCTTAAAACAGCAATTCTATAGTCACCCAGGTGAATTGGAAAGGTGCAAAAAATACCGTGTTTTATCCGAAAACCATAACAGATACGTGTTTTTGACTTTTGCGCACCAGCTTCTGTTCTTTACGCGCATCACGTAAATCTTTAAACAGCAAACTTCTTATAGTCACCACAGGTGAATTGAAAGGTGCAAATAATACCTGTTGCTATTATAAGAATACTTAACAGATTACGTGGTTTTTTTGGACTTTTGGCGCACCCAGCTTTGTTCATTGACGACAGCATCCCAAGTAAATCTTAAAACAGACAATTCTATATGTCACCACGGTGGAATTGAAAGGTGCAAAAAATGCCGTGTATTATACGAAAACATAACAGATACGTGTTTTTTGACTTTTTTGCGAACCCAGCTTTTTGTTCTTTGACGCAGCTCCACTGTAAATCTTAAAACTGCAATTCTATAGTCACCACAGGTGAATTGATAGGTGCCAATAATACGTGTTTTATACGAAAACATAAACTGATTCGTGTTTTTTGACTTTTGCTCACCCAGCTGTGTTCATTGACTGCAGCATCCAGTAAATCTTATAACAGCAATCTTTAGTCACCTCAGGTGAATTGAAAGGTGCAAAAAATACCTGTGTATTATACGAAAAATAACAGATAGTTGTTTTTTGACTTTTGCGCACCCAGCTTTGTTCATTGACGCAGCATCCACGTAAATACTTAAACACAGCAATTCTATAGTCACCCAGGTGAATTGAAGGGTGCAAAAAATACACGTGTATTATACGGAAAACATAACCGATACGAGTTTTTGTTACTTTTGCGCACCCAGTTAGTTTCATGATCGCAGCTTCCACGGTAAATCTTTAAATCAGCAATTCTTTAGTCACCACAGGTGATTGAAAGTGCTAAAAAATACCGTGTATTATAGAAAACATAACAGATACGTGTTTTTGACTTTTGGCACCCAGCTTTGTTAGTGACGATGCATCCACGTAAATCTTAAAACAGCAATTCTATAGTCACCAAAGGTGACTTGAAAGGTGCAAAAAATACCGTGTATTCGTAAACATAACAGATACGTGTTTTTGACTTTTGAGCCACCCAGCTTTGTTCATTGACGCAGCATCCACGTATATCCGTAAAACAGCAATTTTTCTATAGTCACCACAGGTGAATTGAAAGGTGCAAAAACATACCGTGTTTTATATGAATAATAACAGATACGTGTTTTGGACTTTTGGCACCAGGCTTTGTTCATTGCGCAGATCAACGTAACATCTTAAAACAGCAACTCTATAGTCACACAGGTGGAATTGAAAGGTGCAAAAAATAACAGTGTTATTTTACGAAAACATAAACAGATACGTGTTTTTTTGACTTTTGCGCCACCCATGCTTTGTTCATTGACGCAGCATCCACGTAAATCTTAAAAAAAGCAATTCTATAGACACCACAGGTGATTTAATGGTGCAAAAAAAATACCGTGTATTATAACGGAAAAACATAACAGTTACGTGTTTTTTTTGACTTTTGCGCAACCATTGCTTTGTTCATTGGACGCAGCATCCACGTAAATCTTAAACAGCAATTTATAGGGTCAAGACGGTGTGAATTGAAAAGGTACAAAAATACGTAGTATTATACGAAAAACATAAACAGATATGTGTTTGTTGACTTTTGCTGCACCCAGCTTTGTTCATTGAGGCAAGATCCACGTAAATCTTAAAACAGTAACTCTATAGTCACCACAGGTGAATTTGTTGAAAGGTGCAAAAATTACAGTGTATTATAACGAAACTTAACAGATACGTGTTTTTTGACTTTTGCGCACCCAGCTTTTTCATGAGCAGCCATCCACGTAAATCTTTAAAACAGCAATTCTTAGTCACCACAGGTGATTGAAAGGTGCAAAAAATTACCATGTATTATACGAAAACATAACCAGCTACGTGTTTTTGACTTTTTGCGCACCCAGCTTGTTCATTGACGCGAGCATCCACGTATAATCTTAAAACAGCAAATTCTCTTAGTCAATTCAGGTGAATTGAAAGGTGAAAAAAAATAGTTGTATTATAGAAAAACATAACAGTACGTGTTTTTTATCACTTTTTCCCAGTCCATAAGATTTGTTGGATAGACACCTTGCAGTTAAATTTGAATCAATCAATTTTGTGTATATTATAGGGATTAGAGAATAGCTGTGATATGCCGTCTATAAATAAGAGAATTTCAAAAAATATTCCATACCTTATCAAATTTTAATATTTCTGAAAACATGGATGCGAATTGCAAGGTGGTAAAGCGAGCAAAGTGGGGGGTTAGCTCACATGGAGGTAGAGGTACGAGAGAAGGTGCTCCTTCCTGTGTGGCAACAACACCGCTTGCCAGCGGATCGTTCAGTTGCAGGTCCGTTCAGGCCTGTCATCGTATGGGTTCAGGGCCTTGTGAATCTAAGTAAAAAACACGAACATCGTCGTAATCTTGGTCCTTCAGTGGTTAATGCAACCTGCATCTAGCAGTCCCTCCAACTCTCGTCCTTCCCAGTCACGGCCACAAATGTCGTTCATCAGCATCATCAGCATCCGTACAACATGAAGCAGCCCATAATTGTCAACTCGATGTACCCACCACTGTGGATAATCCATTGTCTGAAGACCTCTTGATGACAAAATGCGGTTTGGGGTCAGAACGGCATGTTAAAAGATGAAGAGGATGATTTAGTCTGCTCTGGGACGCCCAGTTACTGATGCATCACGAGGTGGTGGAGGCTGCCGGTCAATCCGCACCAAAAAATTCCCGGGAGGTCGGAAACGCCTGCAGTGCCCCTTGCTTGTAGCCCGCACCTTCTGGTTGCAGAAAGTCGGACGCCAAAGTCACCTGTGTTGATGACTGCTGATGATGACGACATTGCGGATCCATTTGGTCTTTTCCGCAGAATTGCTTGCAAGCGCTTCATCAGTGGGACGAGGGGATGACGATGGGGTAGTGTCAATAAGGGTCCCGCACAAAATGGGAGAGGGCGGTCGCAGAAGTCCGCTGATATGATCCGCAGCCACGGTCAGGCAAAACCCCGCTCCTCGCTTATCGCCGTCAAAGAGGTCAGGACCCTCTTCAAGCCAGGGCCTTCTTTGAAGAAGCCTCTGATTCACCCAGCGATGTCAATATGCCGCCTTTTGCCATAATCGCATAAGTTGAGGCAAGAAACTTAAGTGGTTAACCACCACCAACATGTCTTAGTCACATGCAGCGAGAATGCATGTGGTTGAAATGGAGGGAACACTTGGCTAAAATAGGCCAGGGACCGACGCCGGGCCTCCAACCACTGTCACACCCTCTGTTCCGCCTCCTCCTCCGCACACCAAAGCGTTTCCTAGTGCATGTCTCTCAGGTAATAAATCAAGGATCAGCTCCGCTTTCAGCCTCCACCGTCGCGCCGAGTACCAACCCAGCACCCCAGAGACCCTTTCTACACCTTTCTCCTTCTCCAGTTTGACGACCTGCACGCGTACAGGGCCAGTCTAGCAGAGCTTCTGTCTTTCCAGGTTTGGGAGCAGAAGGAAACATGTAACCAAACAAATCCAAAGCCAAAAGCCTGAATGTCGGCATTGCCTTTCCGTTGCTGGTGGACACAGATGGGTTCCGCATGTATGGGCCCTCGCCGGTGCCCCAATACCAGATGCCGAGCAGGACATTTCTTTGCCAGAAAAGCCGTCCTGCCCTGGCCAGCCTCGTGTCTATCTGAAATTTCAAGAGCGTTGTCTGAATCTTTGTCCGAAAATTCATCTCACTACCGACACATGGAATAGTAAGCACGGCCAAGGCAGCTATCTCTTGTGACAGTAATGGGTGGAGCTGGGTGTATGTCTCTGGGCGGTGGACGGTGGCTCCCAGGCTCGGCGCACGCTCTTCAAACCCAGGGATGGTGCAGGGGCTCTTTCCACCAAGGTCCTTGGTGGCATCACGTGCCCTGAGACACCAGGCCGTGTTGGAAATTAATCTTGCCTTTCGGTGACCGTCCACACACAAGGTCAGGAGCTGTGGACGGCTCTCCGCTAATGAGACCGAGGCGCTGGCTTGGGTGACAAGGAACCTTGTGCCAGGCAAGATGGTGTTGCATACACGGGGCGATATCTGCTGGCGCACTTTAAGATCCGGTAGGCTGGAGCTCATCCCTGCCTGGCACTTGTGCATGAACCTTGTCGTCCAGAAAATTTCTCTTAAGTGCTACCCGGGTCTAGGACTGCCTACTGAAAAGGTCGAGGTCTGAGTTCGCACTTTCCGCCGTTCGCACCCTGCTTCGTCCAGCCTGCTGCGTATGCTGCGTCTGCTCGGCCTCCCCCGTCAATTGTCTATTGTTGACGTTGGAAACACCTGGAATTCCACACCTCCACATGCTCCAGCGGATTGTGGGAGAGCGGGCAATGCTATTACGCAGTACGAGTGACACATGGCCTGACATGCAGCGGTGGAACCTCGGGGTGTTTGAAGCAACGGAGTGGAGGCAGGTGAAAGAGCTCTGCACCACCCTTGCCAGTTTTGAAGAAGCCACCAACAATGGTCAGTGCGGACGATGCCCTTGTCAGCATGACCATTGTGGTGATCTTAGTTCTGGAAGACGATCGTTGGACACTCTGAAACAATCAGTCCGCCAGCGAGGAGGAGGAGACGGACACAGATGCTGACACGGAAGCATTTCTCTCCGTCAAATCCCAAGGTCCAGACAGTTTCTCAATTTATCGGTCTTCATAGGCAGTGGTTCAGGGGACCAGAGCTAGAGCAAGGGGCACCTCAGCTCTCAGCGTGCATTAATCTGAGGAAGTCAGAGGGCTGTGTTGAAGCTGTGCCGGAGGAAGCGGAAGGAGGAGGAGGAGTATTCCATAGACACCACGACGTCCTGCCTTGGAAAGAGGTTGGCGTGAATTTAAGGCCGTTGAGGAAGATGAGTTTGCTAGTGTTACCTCAACAAGGATTGGGGAACTCAAGGCTCCATCTTCACATGAGGTGCTTGGATGCTCCATTTCCTCCAACTTGATCCTCGCATTAAGGCCATCAAATGAACAACAGTTAGGGTGGCCTCCCTCCTGGATCCGTTACAAAACAAAAATCAGCACTTTCCTTCACCACCCAAAATTGAGAGTAAAATGCAGGAAATGGGAGTCCTTGCTGATTGATCAACTGGAGATCATCTGTATGCGTCTGTTCAAGGTCTTCAAATGTCACGGTGGAACAACGCCAGCGACGTGACAGCAGTGAGTCAAGTAGCCGTAGGGCAGCAGCAGGCAGCAGCAGGCAAGGTGGCAGAAGCCTAATGGGTGACTCTGGCAATCTTTGTTTACCACCTCACCACGCATGCAATGCAGGGCACACATCCAACACACAGAGATCAGCTTAAGATCATGGTGCACGACTATCTGCGTCTCAACACCGATGTTTTTGCATGTGTTCCGGACCCAATAGACTTCTGGGTATCCAAAATGGACGATGGCCCGAGCTGGCTCGTCACGCCATAGAGGTGTTGTCCTGCCCAGCAGCCAGCGTCATATCTGAGCGGACCTTCAGCACAGCTGGAGGAGTCATTACAGACAAACGCATCCGGCTTTCCACAGATAATGTGGATCGTTTGACTTTCATCAAGATGAATCAGGCATGGATCTCTGATGATGTTGTGGCCCCAATTGCCGAGGTCACGATTAGTTGCCGTCTACTTCACATTCCTTTTCAAACAGAAATGGTCCTCTTGAAAACTTTTTTTTAAAATGATCATTTCTTACTGCAATTTTTATTCTCTTTTCCCAACAGTTCATTTTGCTGGTTTTGCTGTGAGGAGACTGTAAAAGACAGCAAGGTTTCATGACAACACCGTATTCCATTTACTCACTTTATCTTAAGAAGTTTTCGCATTGTCAATGGTTTTGAGGTCATGTTGCTGTGAGATAAAGCAATAATAATGGTCCTTTGTTACAGAAATGTGACTTCTAATGGCATTTCTCCCTCACAATTTTTAATAGTGGCTGAGAAGTCATTTTATAATTTTTTGGGGCATGTAGCTGTGAGATACAGCAATAATCATGGTCCTTTGGAACAGAAATGTGGCTTCTAAGTGGCATTTCTCCCTCACAATTTTTAATAGTGGCTGAGAAGTCATATTTATAATTTTTTGGGTCATGTTTCTGTGAGATACAGCTATAATTGGTCCTTTGGAACAGAAATGTGACTTCTAAGTGGCATTTCTCCCTCACAATTTTTAATAGTGGCTGAGAAGTCATATTTATAATTTTTTGGGGTCATGTTGCTGTGAAATGCAGCAATACTACAGATCCTATTATAAAAAAATGTTGTTTCTAATAGACATTTGTTCTTCACAATTCAAAGTGGCTCAGGGTCTTTTTAATTTTTGGGGGCATTTTGCTGTGAATGCAGCATATACAGTCCTATTATAAAAAAATGTTGTTTCTAACAGGCATTTGTTCTTCACAATTGACAATGGCTCAAGGGTCATGTTTGCATTTTTGGGGGCATTTTGCTGTGAAATGCAGCTATACTACAGGTCCTATTCTAAAAAATGTTGTTTCTAACAGACATTTGTTCTTCACAATTGTCAAGAGTGGCTCAAGGGTGATGGTGCTGTCAGAAACAGGGAATAGGTAGGACCTGTTAATGGACACATATTGCAAAATGACTTGTTTTTGCAAGATCTTTAACATAGCTATCAATCCCTGTATTGAGACAACCCATTTAATACAATGAAAAAAAGAGAAACAAAGACATGGTGGGATTCCATCTATTTTAAAAATGTGTTTTCTAGAATTAAAGTACTAAAAAACTTGCATGTACAAAATAGCTGTTAAAAAAAATTCCTCTGAATTGTACAAGGGAGGTACAGGAAAACTTGACCAGATGTCGGTTATTCAGAGGACATGGAGTATGGAGCACGGACAGAGAACAAAGAACAGGGACCCCCAAAATTTACTCCAGCACGTTGAGGTAAATGAGAAAACGAATGCAAGATAAGGGCACCTGGGTGTAACAGGAGCGTTAAACACCAGTATTTTTCCAAGTGAAGCTCAATTGGTCAACTCATACGGATGGGGCAAGCGGCTACCAGGTATTGATGTGTACTGAGGAGGCTGGAGTTCTCACACTCCGCTTCGCACTCTGCTTCAGCACGACAGTTTACGTTGCTGCGTCATCAGTGGCATTTTAACTGCGTGTTAATAGATGACGGCGCCAGCTGGCTTCCACCGCACCCACTGTAACCCGGCCTGGGTCATGCTTTGGCCAGGACAGGTCTAGTCATGGTCCAGTGAAACTAAATGGTGGTTGAAGCCCTCCTTTTTCCGGCACCTTTTTAAATGTGGGGGTCATGCAGTTTCGGGGCTCATGGCTGTGGCCCAGGCAGGTATAGTCAAGGCCAGTGAAACTAAAATGGTGGTTGAAAGACTCCTTTTTCCGGCACTTTTAAATGTGGGGGTCCATGCTAGGTTTGGGGTCATGCTGTGGCCCAGGACAGGTATAGCAATGTCCAAGTGAACTAAAATGTTGGTTGAAAGGCTCCTTTTTCTTGGCATTTTTAAATGTTGCGGGGTCATGCAGGTTTGGGGTCATCTGTGGCCAAGGACAGTCTAGTCAATGTCCAGTTCAACCCAAAAATGGTGGTTTGAAGGACTTCCATTTTCCGCACTTTTTCAAATGTGGGGGTCATGCAGGTTTGGGGCTCATGCTGTGCCAGGACAGGGTATAGTCAATGTCCAGTGAATACTAAAATGGTGGTTGAAAGACTCCTTTTTCGGCACTTTTTTAAATGTGGGGTCATGCAGGTTTGGGGCTCATGCTGTGGCCCAGGAAGGTATAGTCAATGGTCCCAGTGAAACTAAAATGGGTGGTTGAAAGACTCCTTTTTCCGGCACTTTTTAAATGTGGGGGTCATGCAGGTTTGGGGCTCATGCTGTGGCCCAGGACAGGTTATAGTCAATGTCCAGTTCAATAAAATGGTGGTGAAAGACTCCTTTTTCGGCACTTTTTAAATGTGGGGGTCATGCAGGTTTGGGGCTCATGCTGTGGCCAGGACAGGTAGAGTTCAATGTCAGTGAAACTAAAGATGTTGTTGAAAGACTCCTTTTTCCGGCACTTTTTAAATGAGGGGTCATGCAGGTTTGGGGTCATGCTATGTGGCCCAGGACCTGTATGTCAATGTCCAGTGAAAACTAAAATGGTGTGAAAGCTCTTTTTCGGCACTTTTTAAATGTGGGGGTCATGCAGGTTTGGGCTCATCCTGCGTCCTGGACAGGGCTTATTCAATGTCCAGTTCAAGAACATGATGGTTCAAATTCATACTGCCTTCTGGCACTTTTTAAGTTGTGCGGTTGATGCGGTTTAAGGGTCAGGCTGTGGTAAAGACAGGGATAGTAATAGGTTTTGACTTTTTTTCTGTTTACTTTTTATAACCTAAGTGTGTTGCCTAAGATGTAGCGTATCATTTGACTGTTGTGGATGTTAATTTCAGCTTCTCCAGCCTGGTTTGGGATGTCAATAATGAAGGTGTTGTTGCTCTCCCATAGACTTTAATGGTCATCGCGCCATAATCGATGCTCACTATCGAAAAAACTTATCGATAGCGGTTCCCGACTATCGACAGTCGATCGGATTATCGTAGCCAAACGCAATTCGCTCAACACTAATCGTAATCTCTCCAACATTTGTCTCTCCTTAGTCACTGCCACCAATGCATGGCCGCCCCTGTCACCAACTCCCCGGTGCCGGAAAGAAGGAGGGGGTGGAAGTAAATCGCTCTGCTCCCTGCTGTATAGAGATACAGCAGGGAGCTACCATGTATGGAGCTGGCTCCTGAGCCGGCTCCATGCCTGCGACCCTAGTGGCAGGCAGAGGAAGGCGCCCTAGGCGACGGCATCTGTTCGCCTACCCATCGTCCCGGCTCTGATTACAGGAACCATGTCCTGTGGTCTGATGAAAACAAGATAAACTTTCAAGTCTGTTGGGGTATATCTCTACCAGCTTTGCACATCTAGAGGCTGGAATTTTGACTTGGAAATTAATAGATGGAGTGTATATTCCGTCAAGTTATTTTACCTATACATGGTGAGGGGCTCCAGTCTGTGACTAGGAACCAGGGTGTATGCAGTCAGATCATTAACTAGGTGCACTGTGGTTGCTCTATCTGCAGGGAGCAAGGGGGATGTTGGAAAGCTGAATACTGGTAGCTGGAAGTTACAGGTTTCAGCCACATCGGTTTTATATACTGAATACTTTACATTGTATCAAAGCACGGGGGGCGGCACCCGGCCGTCCCCATCGACATGCATTGTCAGCGGCATGAACAACTGACATGTCAATTCTCCCCCCGCGCTTACAATACGATCGAATTGTACACACAGGGAGACGACACTTAATCTATAGCTCTCTATGAGAGCTATGAATTACCACAACTGCGGCAATACGCGGTGAAATGTGCAACAAAATATGTGGCAAAATAAGCCGTGTGAACCTACCCTTAGATTAAGTCAACACCTTACACTATTTGAACAACAGTACTTTGCCATTGCGAGGCTTCAAGCAGGATGTTCTCAGAAGGAAGTGGCCACTGAGCGTAGTGTCATCAGAGTGTCATCAGCAGCTTGCAACAACAATTCAGAGAGACTGAAAGAGCCACAGAAAGGCAAAGAAGTGGACATCATTTGACTACATCACACACTGATGACCGCTTTATTGTAAACAATGCTGTGTGTAACTGGATGGTGACTGTCGCACAGCTCCAGGTATGTTTAAGGGAGGTAAGAGGCACCCAAGTGTTACATCAGACCATTCGTAACTGTTTATATCAGAGTGGTCTGCATGCTAGATGACCAGAAAGGGTAAAATGACTTTCATCACTGAACAGCACTGAGGACCACTGATCCCTTATCCAGTTCAGATGCTCCCTGGTTCATGCAAGACAATGATGCCTGTGCCTGGTGGTGTGGTCAGGTACCCATGCCAGTTGTCTAGCACACAGACCACACTGATGTAAACAGTTACAAATGGTCTGACATGACATGTGGATGCCTTTCACCTCACCTCCCATGTGTGCCTGGAGTTGTGTGGCATTCATCATCTAGCTCTACACAGCATTTTTTGCAATAAAGCGGTCATCAGTATGTGATGTAGCCAAAGGACATCCACTTCTTTGACTTTGTGTGACTCTTCCAGTCTCTCTGTACCTCTGTTGAAACCTGCTGTTGACACTCTAAGCTCAGTGGCTACTTCAATCTGAGAGCACCCTGCTTGAAGCCTCACAATGGTGAGGTACTGTTGATCAATTGTAAGGTGTTGTCTTGGTCTGATGATGGTCAAAATGTGAACATTGAGGCGGACTGTTTAAATTCCAATTCAAATTGATCCCCCAAATTTATTGGGCGATTCAGCGATCAAACAACTGTTGTGAATTTTGTCATTATACTCCTTGTTAGAGATCAGTAAGTGTGCAAAAAGTACTGAAACATTGAATAGCTGAACATGGGCATTCTAAAGCATACTTGAAAACCCTCCCGTATTGGGCAGGAGGGTCCTGCAAATGGGGGTCCATTCCTGCCCTCCTGAAAGGGTTGGTGAAACCTTCCACAGCTGAACAGGTTATCTGTATTAGAAGCGGCACCAGAGCAGCATCATGAGACTGCCACTGACTGTCGCCGCGGTGGTACTCTGATTGCTCATACATAGACTGCTATCGGAGCAATGGACCCCAGTGCACTGTTGAGAGGAGGGGGGGAGCTTAGCGGGAACCACAAATCTTCGCCTCCTCTCCTCAGTAGAGCATCATCTGGCAATCCAGGATGCCAGGAAGCCGGCAGCTCCACAGCAGGACAAGTGAGTACATTTCCCTGGGTTGGGAGGGTGGCTGGGGGTGTGTGTCTGTGAGGAAGGGGTGTGTGTGTATTTGAGTGGAAATGTGGATGGGGATTTAGAGCATATTTGCCAATCCTCCCGGGTGGGTAGAGGGTCCCACAAATGTGGGACCCCTCCAACCCCATTGGAAGAGTCTGTGAAACATCCTGCAGCCAAAATGGGGGGTTAAAATAAGTTCAATCGGAGCATCCCTTCCCCCTGCGGTCTGTCACTGCTGATCCCAGGGGATAGGAGACAGACTGCAGGGGGCAGAAGTTGTTCTTTGCTCCCTGTCTCTAGCCCCCTGTAGTCCATCTCCAGTGGCTGCAGGGGGCTAGAGACAGAGGGTAGACATTGTCGCCTTGCTTCCTACACCCTGTTGTCTGTCTCTGGTGGTCACAGGGGGGCAGGAGACAGACCACAGGAAACAGACTAGCCTATATTTGTATTTGTGTAATGTTTGTTTATTTACAGGTTCCCATTTGGACTACTGTGGATTCAGTGGACTACACTAGATCAACTGTGGATTTTTTAAACAAAATGGTTAAAAAGGGTTGTTATCAGGGAGTGTTTATTTAGATAAAAGTTTTTTTGTGCAATTTGCATCTGTTTTCTCCCCATTTTATTCCAGTGCAAGTAATGGAGGCGTCTGACAGATGGCTCTTTATAACTACCGTTTGGGCTTGGTGTCAGCCAGTGGTGGTTTTTGTTGCCCGAGGCTGACACTAACCTCGTGTCACTATTACCCCAATACCCAATGCACCATGGGTACTGGAAACAGCCAGGTAACAGTCAGAAGCGGACCGTCTAATGTGATGGTCCCCTACTGGGGTGGCTGCAGGCTGGTATTTTAGAATGGAAAGGGGCCAGTACTGATGGACTTTATCATTCTTATAGTAGCAGCTGTCGGTTTTACCTTGGCTGGTTATAGAAAAGGGGGGGGGGGGAGCCCCATTTAGTTTTTTTTTCCAAAAATGTATTTATTTATTGAAAAGATAAAAATAGGCATCTACTCTAATGATTACAGGAGTTGCCCATTTTCGAATTCTCAATAAATTATTTTTGGAATAAAAAAAAAAAAAACATGTGGGGTCACCTCCGTTTTTCATAACCAGCCAAAGTAAAACCAACCGCTGCAGCCTGATGCTATCAGAATGGGGAGGTCTATGGATACTGGTCCCTTCACACTCTAAAAATACCAGCCTACAGCTGTCGCAGAAGCAGATAATCAATTTAAAGTGTCCACTTCTTATGATAACCTGGCTCATTCCAGTAACCCTGGTGCGTTGGGTACTGGGGGTAATAGTGACAGAGGGCTAGTGTCAGCCTTGGGATGACAAAAACCACTGCTGGCTGACACCTATCTGTATACCTGCCTAACTGATGGGGACCTATTTATACCTGTCTAACTGAGGAGACCTATACATGCTTGCCTAACTGAGGGGACCTTTATAGCTTCCTATCTGAGGGGACCTATACACCTACCTAACTGAGGGGACCTATATAGCTTCCTATCTGAGGGGACCTATACACCTACCTATCTGAAGGGACTTATATACCTATAAGTAAGGAGTTGCTGGAAATGTGAAGATTCTAAGATATTTGTGTCCAAATCTGCAGGGAAGAGTGTTGGCCGGGAGAGGTCAGCATGGTGGTGTGGACTGGATGGAGAATAAAAAGGAACGTGAGCAACTCATCGAAGACACATCACTTGTGAGTCACTAAATGTACCTGAACTGTAATACTTTATACTGTATGTGTGCAAAGTTTAATAACTTATATTCAGTAATGGTGTGGCGGTATTATTCAGTCACTATGTGGTGGTGATATGTGGCGGTATTATTCCGCTATTATGTGGTGATGATATGAGGTCCGGGTATGGAGGTATTACTCAGTCACTATGTAGTGGTGATATGAGGTCATGGTGTAGAGGTATTATTCAGTCACTATATGGTGGTGATATGTTGTCATGGTGTGGTGGTATTATTCAGTCACTATGTGGTGGTGATATGTGGTCATGGTATGATGTTGATATTCAATCACCATGTGGTGATGATATATGGTCATGATGTGGCAGTATTTGGTCTTAATTATTGACAATTTTAGCCTTGGGATTCTGGTTTTATGTAGCGGTATTATTTGTTAACTGTACGACCATTTTTTGTGGTTTCATACTCAATACTTTGTGTACTGAGTGTGTTGTGTTTGATATATTTTTATTTATATAAAATGTATCATTTGGGGAGGGAGAGCATTAGATCTTTTATGTTCACCACCAGTGTCCTGCTCCAATTAGGTGAGGGAGACTCAGAAGCCCCAGCGCTCCATCTTGATTAAGATTAGTGTGATGATGTCATCACATCGGTCCGTTTACATTGAAGCGAGACCGGGCCAGGCATGGTAGAGGTGGCGGAGACGAGGCAAAGTGGGCCCCTAAAATAAACTCCTCTGGTGGGACCCAGGCACCCCAGTCCGACACTGTGTACCGACCCGTATAGTAAGGTTATTCTGTCATTAATACCGCATGGCAAACACTGTAAAATTGAAGCCCGATAAACCATGGAGGAACTTTGGCTTTGACTACAAATGCTAATCCTAATCTCTGGCTGCCTGAAGTGAAATAAGCCTTTGTTCATCCTAATGCCGCATTTGCCACAGCACCGGTTCTGATGTGCCCGGATTGAGAAAAAAATTCTTCTTCCTTGAAGTAGACCTCATCTGTGGAAGCTGGAGCATTACTCACACAGAACACTCCTAAAGGCAAAACCATTACCCACTGTGAGGAACCAGATACCTCGGCAGACAGGGACAAACAGACAGTGCGTGCTAGCCGGTATGGTGCACCACAGAATGGATGAGACAAACAAACACAAACTCAGGAGGTCAGACAAAGCAGGTGAAAGATGGAGAGAGCCATATAGTACCAAATTGTCAGGAAAATGAAAGGTCAGGAGAAAAGCAGAAGAATCCAAGCAAGAAAGGAGCAAACAGCACCCAAGTTCAAGTCAAAATGGAGTATCACAGACAAAGAACCAAGACCCAAGTAAACGATAAGTAGGATGTAAGAGTCCCAGTCCAAAGTGTAGTTGGACCTGCCCTCTGACATCAAGCCACACAAAACACAGACTAAGTGGCAAAGGCAGCTGTCAATCACACTGGCTTAACCATCTACTGCCTAGAACGAAGTCAGCAGAGAACAGACGAATGTGGCAGAAATCAATTAACGCACAGAAAGAACTTAATAAGACCGTGTTCAGACACTGCAAGAAACATGCACAGTCACAAATCATGTCCAAAAGCGCGGCCTCTGCCGCACCTTGTGGACCGAATAGCCTGAATAGGCTAGGTCATGACACCTGCGTTTTTTCCTCAAAAACCTTCTCCCCTGCAGAGGAATTATGCCATTAGAGATCGAGAATTGTTGGCCGTTAAACTGGCTATAGAAGAGTGGCATCATCTATTAGAAGGTGCTCGTCAACCAGATCAAAAAGTCATATAAATGCCAAAGTGGTACCAATGAAAATGTCAGTTTGTCCCACAAATAAAAGGACCTTACACAATTCTGTATATGGAAAAATGAAAAAAGTTTTGGCTATCAGAAGAGAGAGATACATAAATACTGTTTTACACAATAATAGATTGTAAGCTCTCACGAGCAGGGCCCTCATACCTTGTGTCTCATTTGTAAGTACTTTTAATGTGTAATGTCTGTATGTTTACCCTTGAATTTGTAAAGTGCTGCGGAATATGTTGGCGCTATATAAATAAAGATTATTATTATTATTTATATTATTATAAAAACCTGTTTTGTTATTTTTAAAACTGCCACATTAAAAAACAATATGAATTGGGTATCACCACAATCGTATCATCCAGCAGAGTAAAACTAACATGTCATGTATATTGCACCTTGAGCGCTGTAAACAATAAAAATAAAAAACACTACCATAATTGCTATATTTTCTTTACCCTGCTCTCCAAAATGGATTCATATTCAATCAAAAGGTCATGTGTCCTCCAAAAGTGATAGCAATGAAAACGCCAACTGATCCTGCAAAAAAAAAGCCCTTAATCAGCTCAATATACAGAAAAATAAAAAAGTTATGGCTGTCAGACTATGACAACATAAAAGCACGATTCTTTACAAACCCATTTCTATTGTGTAAAAGTAGCAAAACATAAATATAGTAAAATTATATTGTTACGATTGGACCGACCCGCATAGTAAAGTTATCCTGTCACTTATCACACAGCGAATGCTGTAAAGATGTAAAGAGATGAAAACCAAAAAACAATGGCAAAACTGCAGATTTCTTTCTATTTTCATGGCCCTAAGCTAAAAAAAAACTGTGGAACACCTGTGGACCACAATTGCACAATACACCCCTAGATGAGATCCCTGATTCCAAAAGGAGTGAATTCTGGAAGGTTTCACCTGTTCTGGTACTCTGGGGGCTTTGCAAATGTGACATGACACCAACCAAAATATGCGTTCCAAAAGTAAAATATGCCCTGCCATGTGCCCAAACAGCAGTTTACACCCACATATAGGGTAATGCCGAACATGGGAGAAATAGTGTAATAAGTTTTGGGGTCCTTTTTTTCCGGGATTTCTTGTAAACATAAAACATTTTCTGCTGAAACTGAAATGGAAAAAAATACAATTTGTTATTTTAACAGCCTATTGTTAAAAAAAAGTTTTATAACACCTGTGGGGTCGATATACTCACTGCACCCCTGGATATATTCCTTAAGGAGTGTAGTTTTCCAAATTAGGTCTTTTTAGGGGAGTTTATTAAGTTTTAGCACTTTATGGTGTCCGCAAACTTGGAATATGCCTAAAATATATGCTAATGGAAATGAGACCCCAAAATTCAGTAGATGCTCCTCCTATTCTAAGGCTTGTGTTTGCGTCAAATAGCACACTAGGGCCATATATGGAATATCTCTAAAAATGGCAGAATTTGGGGAATCAATGTTGAGTTGCATTTCCCTGTTTTCATCTACCATGTTTCAGTGAATAATTAATAAAAATTGAAAATCTGCAAGAAATGTGACATTTTCATCTCTTTTTTATAATTATTGTTTTGAATTCCTTGTGGGGTTCAATTTCTTAGATGGATTCATTTAGGGGGGTGTCTAACACAAGGGCTCCTCAAAGCCACATCAGAACTGGACTGGTTCTTAAAAAAATCAGTGTTACAAATTTTCTTGAAAATGTTAAAATTTGCTACAAAATTTAAGATCCCCCTAATATCCTAAAAAAAATATGAAATTGTTTTAAAAAATGAAGTCAGCATAAAGTAGAATTATGGGAGATGTTTGCTATTTACTAATTTGTTGGGTATGACTCTGTCTTACATGCCGAAATTATTAAATTTGGCAAATTACAAATTTTTGCACATTTTCTTAATTTTTTATATATTTCACCATTAAACAAGGATTGTTTTGACAAAAAATAATTGCTTACTTAAAGTATAATGTGTTATGATAAAACAGTCTCAAATTTACATGAATAGCTAAAACCATAAAAAGTGATTTCCCAATAAAGTGACAAATGTCAGATTTGAAAAAAGGGGCTTGTACTTAAGTCCAGAACAGGCTTAGACCTTAAAGGGGTTTTGCCAGGAAGTACCTTATCAGCTAAGAAGCAAAAGTAAACAAACCACGCTGAGCTGAGAGAGAGACTGCCAGAGCACAGAGCCATGCATAAGGGATCATGTGCAATGTTCATTCAAATATTCACACTACAACTAGTGGATTCTGTATACAAAAGACAACAACTTTCTCCACAGCCTCTTTAAAGCACCTTCAGGTTCCCTATCATCAGATAAAGCAGGAATCTACTCAGATAATCACACTACAGCTAGTGGATTCTGTATACAAAAGACAACATATTTCTCCCCAGTCCCTTGAAAGCTTCTTCACGCTCCCTCTCATCAGATAAGTAGTGTGCTTTGCGCAAGCCCGGACAGCAGCTCCTGACACTCTGCCTGGTCGTATCTAATGCAAGCTTTTAAGTAACTAAGGGCAGGTAAGGCAGCCTGTAGCTCTCCCAGGCTGCAATTTTTGTAATCACATATATTTAGAAAAGTGATTAAATACCCATTTTGGAGGATCCGACGTCAACATTACATCATGGCAAAACCCCTGGTCATCAAGTGACAAGGCCTGGTCATTCAGGGCCGCCATGAAGTAAGCCAGGTAATATAGGTCTGTGACCTTTGGTTACTAACATTTGTTTTATTTAGCTTACAAGCAGTGGTATTCCGGGCCGACTTTTTACTGGAGCAGAGTTGTGAGGGATGACTACTCCCACATATCCATCCCGGGTTTTCCCTGGCCTATAAACCCAGGAAGTCAGGTGTGCTGGGTAACTCCTTGCCTGGAGTTGTAAAGAGAATGTCTGCTGTGTTGATCTGTCCAGAGAAGTCCAGAAAGCATACTATGCACTACCTGAGACAGTTATGGTGAGCTTAACAAGTTTATGTTAGCCTTTTGGAACCTGATCTCCATTCCCTATTTTTTGCCCTGTAATTTCTTGTTTAAAGGGTAATTAGTTTATTATATTTTGTATTACTAATCTGACATTTCCATTGATGAACCATTACATGGTGGTTTATTATGGCTTCTTTCTTGTAAATGTGTGCTTTACCACCTTTTTCGGGAGGGAGGGGACATTTTTTCAAATAATTATAGATTTTGTATTCAGTGAATAAAGATTATATTGTTTTAGTTCACCCTCTTTACTGGCACATGTTATTTTCCTTTGTTTTTCCTTTTGTAGCAGCCATTCGGCTTCAAAGAGGTTTGCCAACTCTCCCTCTCTCTCTCTGGGAGAACTTCTCTACTTGTGGGAGACTCCCAGACAATACAGTAAAGCTGGCAAGTATGACCTAGAGAAAGAGATATCCATTTCATACAGAAAGTCTGTCTGGGAAACTGTATGTTGCTGGATATACCTTGAGTAAAAATCTTCCATGACCCCAAAGCTGCTGTTTCTCTGTGGTTCTTCTCCAGTGGTGCACTATTAATCTCAGCACAACACCTGTAGGACCACATCAACATCTCACCGCACACCTGCATGTAAATATCTTAGTATACACTATTGATTTTTTTGAGGAAAAAATAAGCAATACGTACGTTTTAAAATATTTTGTTATTGTCTGCTACTAAACTGCTGCAGCCAAGTAAGTCTGATCTGGTTCTTCTAGAAAATGTATTACTTTAAAAAATAAAAAATACTCCCCACATTTCTACACAGTAAATGCCAGGCTGTGTCTTATCCAAAAACAATTAATATTTTAAAATATAACAACTAACTTGGGAAATTACAGTCCACTGGAAATTGGAAATATAACATTCTACATAACTAAAACAAACTTCACCACATGGGACAACATTGTCAGTTTAAATGATGAATTAACTTTGCCTGAGGATATTTGTGTAACTGCATGGGCTTCCTAATCACAAAAAGTAGCTATATCCATACAGAGCATTATAATAGGTAGCTCCACAGCTTGATGTATAAAAAAGCAGTTTTAGAAATGAAAGCCTCCAAGGAGGAATTGCTGCTTTCTTCCTCATTAACTGTTTGCCAAAAGTTAAGGTGAGTGTTATGGTTCCCAGAAACATGACATTTTAATATTAGGTTCTTCTGCAAAACATAGAATAAAGTCTAGGAGAATACAATTTTTTCTATTTGAGTTACAGTAATCCTACCCAAATTCAGATTATAGGTGGATATCACATTATTATTTTTTATGTAAGCATTTATCAGTGAACTAAAGTAATTAAATTCAACAAACACATTTTTCTTTGAATAATTAGAATTTGAGCAATTTTAATAAAAATTAATTGACATTTCATTCCTGAATCCTAATATCTTTTATCCTACCTAAGTTAATTTTTAATTACCCAGTGCAAAGAGGACATTGATAAACTTGTATAAAGAAAATTTGGACCTGTTACCTACAAAACTAATCTATCCAAGCCTCTAAAAAATCAGAGTTGAAATCTGAATTGTTTGTAATGCTGTTTCAGCTGTCGGCTCTCCTCAGCCAGCTTTAGGCTCTCACTTTCTGGATAGCCTGTACGTGGTTCTACAGCAGTGATTGGCATATCAGCTTTGCTAATTCTAGTTGTTAGAGGGACAGAATGTTTTAAAAAGTAGGACAGGAAGCTTCAGAGTGCTAATGTTTGTCATTAACTTAGATAAACAAGCTTTTGTGCTGCTGATAAGACACAGCAAGGAGCGACGTCACCATGGTCGACCACAACAGCTAAAGCAATGAGAGCAAAGAGAGGTGGTTGGTAACCCAGGAAACCTATATACACAAGTAGGAGATATGATCTTTTTTAGCCCATAAACAAAGCAAAATCAAAACAGCAATGTAATTGGTAATATTATTTTACCTTTGCCTACATGTTTAAAGCTAATCATTGTGGGGGCTCGCACATAAAGAGTTGCAGTTGGCTAGGGATGTTTCAGCTGCGGAACTACAGTACACAAGAGATCCTTCCAATGAGCATAGGGACGAGTGGCTTTGTAGAGTCAGATTGTACCACACATGTTTGTACTCTAAGGCTCAGAAACAGGCCTTTTTTAGTAAGCAAACCTATTTTGAACACGGGGAAAAAAGTGGTAGGCTTTTGGCCTGTATGGCCCGTGATAATATGACACCCCCTGTGGTCCCTGAACTGGTTCTCCCTGACGGAGTTCGGATCAGCGATCCTTTGGCCATCCTTAATGCGTTCCGCACGTATTAGCTGACTTTATACTCCTCGCATATAACAGCCACATCATCTGAGATCAAATCATATTTGTCTGCCCTTGGCCTCCCCACCCTGAGTTCAGAGGATAGAATCCTTCTGGATAGTCCCCTTTCGGAACAGGAGATAGTGGACTCTATTCAGTCGTTTCTGCCCTCTAAGTCACCGGGAAGTGATCTTCTCATTGAGTTTTACAAAGAATATGCCGGATTCCTTGCCCCCATACTTTTAGAAGTCTACCAGGCAGGGGATGAGTGTCTACCTCTGTCTATGCGGGAAGCGATAGTTGTGGTCCTCCCCAAGCCAGGCAAGGATCCCATGTATTGTGATTCCTATCGTCCAATCTCGCTCCTTCAAACTGATATTAAAATATTGGCCAAACTGCTTGCCAGGAGATTAAACAAAGTTATTTTAACCGTTGTATATACAGATCAAACGGGCTTTATGCCTGGGAAGTCCACTGCCCTGAACCTGCGACGTCTGTATACGAACTTAGAGGCGCTGCATGACGACGTGGGATCCAGAATTATAGTTTCTCTTGATGCTGCTAAAGCTTTTGATTCTGTTAAATGGTCCTATCTGTTTCTTACTCTAGAAAGGTTTGGCTTCGGCCCCACCTTCATAAACTGGGTACGGCTGCTGTATTCAGATCCCACGTCCAGGGTCACGGTTAACGGGTGGACTTCTGACCCCTTCCCTCTATGTAGAGGCACAAGGCAGGGATGTCCCCTGTCCCCTCTACTTTTTGCTCTAGCTGTGGAACCCTTGGTGATCAAAGTTAGGGCTGACCCTAATATAAAGGGCCTCTCGCTCCCTCCCATCTGTGAGAAAATTAGTCTTTATGCGGACGATACCCTATTATATATGTCAGATCCACAGGAGTCCCTACATACCACCTTATCGATTTTGACAGAGTTCGGGACCCTCTCCGGGCTCGCGATAAATTGGTCCAAGTCCAATATTTTACCCGTAGATGTCTTTGTCCCAGGGGAGAGTGCGTATGCCTTCCCGTTGGCCTGGACGTTCTGTATAACGTATCTTGGGATGCAGGTGTCCAGATCAGTATATGAATTTAAGACCCTAAATATAGCCCCGCTTATTGTCTTTCTGCAACATAAAGTGAATAGCTGGAAAAAATTATTATTAACTACAGCAGCTCGGATCAGTCTAGTAAAAATGTCTCTTTTACTGAAAATCCTGTTCATCCTACAACAAGCACTGGTATTCCTACCAACCCGCCTATTGGACCGGATTAGAAGCATACTGCTTTCTTTTGTGTGGCATGGCTGTAGACACCGAGTTGCGGATAGACATTTAACGGCTCCATGGGATGAAGGGGGTGCTTCTTTTCCAGATATCCACTCATGTTATTTAGCAGGACAATTATCACAGCTGGTTAGGTGGGGAACCGAGGAAAACTTTAGAGTTCAGACACTAGTTGTCTCACCATTCAACCGTAAATACTTGCATCCCTTTCAGCTCTTGTTTTGTGGCACAGCCTGTGTTGGTAGGAATTTGAATAATCACCCAATTCTCCGACAAGCCCTCCTGGTCTGGAGAAAAATACGCTCATTGTATTATGCAGAGGGAATTGACCCCTTTTCCCCTCTCTGGCACAAGTCTCTATCGGGTCTGCTCCATATTTCAAATGAGATAGATTGGAACGCTAGGGGGATATGGCATATATCACAAATTTGCTCCACCTCCGGAATCAAACCATTTCCAGTTATACAGGCAGAATTTAATCTACCACCATCTCAGATATTTCCCTATTTGAGGATTAAACATGCAATCACATCCCAGTTTGCCCACTCTACTATGAACTTTAGTCAATTCCAAATTCCCCGTTTGCTACTGTCTCCACCCGCTGGACACTTCATATCCTGCTTTTATGCTCTTGTTTCACCAGGGAGTAGGGAGGGTAATCTGGATGTTCTCCGGAAACGTTAGGAATCAGACCTAGGCTTCTTGTCTGATGAATCTTGGGAGCTGTGTATCTCTTCCCCTAAACATGTCTCCTCCAATTATAACAACAGACTGATCCAGCTTTTCATCCTCCACAGATCTTATTACACTACCTCAAGACTTAGTAGGTTCCGGAGTGGATAAGTAGATGAATGAATGCCCAAAATGTCACCTGTTCTCCTGGTACTTTTTTGCATCTTCTTTGGTCCTGTCCTAGGATAAGGGGATTCTTGGCTCAGGTTATTCGCTTTCTAAATGACGCAATGGGATGCCCCATCCCTCTCACCCCCATGGCCTGTCTGTTTGGCCCAGATCCTGAGAGTATGAACTCGCGATATCAATACACCTTTACAGTTGAGGTATTGTTTTCCGCTAGAAGAGTAATTGCTAAGACTTGGTTGGCGTCCCGACCCCCCTCGCTTGCTGAATGGAAGGGGTTAATCAATAGTGTGCTACCACACCAAAAAATGGATGTACCGGCGCAGAAATGGCATACATAAATTCGATAGAATCTGGGGCAGCTGGTTGAGCTCCCCTGGCACACTATGTAACTCACAGGCGCTGGCATATGAAGGCCCCCCAGCCCCTAAAGCACTTTGAGAAGGTAGATTTACCCCCGTCGTAGATTTCTGCAGTCCCACATGTGGGCCTGTGTGGGCCCGTGTCCACTGATGCTTGGGTCCCGTGATACAGGACCCGTATACGTTTGGTCTTTCTTGTTTTTTTCACTGATGTACCTGCGAGATGAATAATGTTTAATACCCTGTAAATGTTATTTGATGGTTGTTATTTAGTTCCTGCATGTTGTAGGATTTGTACTATTGATACTGCATTGTTACATTTGGGTATGTGAAGAATTAGGATTACAATCCATGTTTATGCTGATAGTATATGTCTACTTGTTTATATCTGTATGTTTATCTGCCCTCTCTCCCTCAAGGGAACACATTTTACCTAACGAATGTATGCACTGTTCTCAACTGTACCCAACAGAAATCCTTCAAATAAAGCTTATTTGTTGATTTTAAAAAAAAGCTAATCATTGTGGTGAGACAACCCCTCTATAGGGGTTTCACAGAACCAAAAGCAGTTTTCATTCATGCCCCCTGTCTCTTCCTGGTCAGGCTGTGCTTGGTTCTATGGCAGTGATTAACATATCACTTATCTAAAGTCGAGAGACACTTCAAAGCTAAAGTAAATAAAAGTAATCAGTATCCCTTGTTTGTTAGATCACATAACACTCAAGCTCTCAAGCATCTCTCAAGTAGTTCTGTTTGGAAATCTATGTGATGACATCATCCCTGCTATCAGATAAGACAAACAGCAGGAGAGAGCAGGGCAGAGCAGGTCTGTAACCTAGAAAAACATGAGTGCACTCACTTTTATCTCCTTAACAAAGAAAAATAAACAAACAAATATACTTGGAAAACAGCTTCATTATCTGTTCCCTACATGTTGAAAGCTAGTATTTAACTGTTTTCTTCTTGTTTTTAAAAATGTTTCCCAAAATGCACAATAGTTTAAACATTTCGGGCGACATGTATGAATCTCGCCACGTCGGGGCGCACCTTTCCGCCGGTTTCCCGGTGAAATCTGCGCTTGATTTATGTCCGCACTGGGGCGCACTCATACATTCCATGTAAAGTCCGCCGCGCCTCGCCAGTATTTGAGGCGCAGTGCGGGACTTAGGCGCAGTGCGGCGCTGCGCCTAAGATTCGTCGTCCGAGAAGGTGCGCTCATACATGCAGGGAAAAGTTCCCTGCGCCTCGCCAGTGTGTGGGGCACAGTGCGGGGACATGGGCGCAGTGCGGGACTTAGGCGCAGAAGGGACTGCGCCGAAAATCTGTTCCTATGCGAGACAGGCTGGAAACCAGCGAGAAATCATTTCACATGTCGGTGCGGATAATGAATCAAAAATCGCCTTTATAAAGGCGTTCAACATTCTCAGAAAAAGAGCTCAAACCTCAAAACTAAAAAATACATAAAACAAAATCACTTTCCAATATCCTAATTCAAGAATTAGGATATTGGAAATTGCCAGGAAATACAGTAATTCAAATTCTGAAAGCTATTCTCATTGGTCGGCAGAAACCGGCCAATCAGAATAGGAGCGACAGTGAACCATTAAAACCTATGAAAACTATTGACCAATCAGAATCAAAGGCGGGACGGTTAAAAATACAGTAAAATGCGAAAAGAGCTGATTGGCTGAGCTAGCGGGGGCTTGGCTATCCCGACCAATGAGAATAGGAGCGACAAAGACCCATTATATCCTATGGAGAAGTTTTGACCAATCAAAATCAAAGGCGGGACAGTTCAAAATACAGTAAAAATACAGAAAAGAGCTGATTGGCTGAGCTAGCGGTGGCTTGGCTATCCAGCCAATCAGAGCGCGAGCTACTTCTCCCATTGTAGACTATGGAGAGATCGGCGCAATGAAATCTCGGCGCTCTGCGCCGTGCGGCATGGAGTATAAATAAAAAAAATTTAATAAAAAAACATTTTTATTAAGTGTAAAACATTATCAGATAAAGCGCTGAAGCCTTCTCTAAAAATCAGTTACATCGCTAACAACGCGTTTGTCGCCGAGACCGACGCTACATAATCAGAATAGGAGCGACAGTGGCCCATTCTAACCTATGGAGGAGAATTGACCAATCATATTCAAAGGCGGGACAGTTCAAAATACAGTAAAAAGGCAGAAAAGAGCTGATTGGTTGAAGCGGCGGGGGCTCGTCCAGCTTAGCCAATCAGAGCGCGTGCTACTTTTTACTGTATTTTGAACTGTCCCGCCTTTGAATATGATTGGTCAATATTTCTCCGTAGGTTAGAATGGGTCCCTGTCGCTCCTATTCTGATTGGTCAATACTCCTGCATAGGTTAGAATGGGCCAGGGTCGCTCCTATTCTGAGTGGCTGGGTTATGCCGCCCAATCAGAAGAGCTTAAACAATGTGAATTACTGTATTTCCCGGCAAGTCTCTCTATTGCTATTCCTTCTGTAGCGCCGGTCTCGGCGACAAACGCGTTGTGAGGGATGTAACTGATTTATTTTGAGAGAAGGTTTCAGCGCTTTATCTGATAATGATTTACACTTATAAAAATGATTTTTTTAATAATACTCCATGCCGCACGGCGCTGAGAGCCGAGATTGCATTGCGCCGATCACTCCATAGACTACAATGGGAGAAGTAGCTCGCGCTCTGATTGGCCGAGATAGCCAAGCCCTCGCTAGTTCAACCAATCAGCTCTTTTCTGCATTTTTACTGTATTTTGAATTGTCCCGCCTTTGATTTTGATTGGTCAAAACTTCTCCATAGGATATAATGGGTCTTTGTCGCTCCTATTCTGATTGGTCAATTCTCCTCCATAGTTTATAATGGGTCTTTGTCACTCCTATTCTGATTGGTCAATTCTCCTCCATAGCTTATAATGGGTCTTTGTCGCTCCTATTCTAATTGGCTGGTTTATGCCGATCAATCAGAATAGCTTACAGAATTTGAATTACTGTATTTCCCGGCAATTCTCTATATTGCAATTCCCGATGTAGCGCCGGTCTCGGCGACAAACGCGTTGTTCGGGATTTAATTGATTTATGTTTATAGAAGGTTTGAGCTCTTTTTCAGAGAATATTTTACAACTAATAAAAATGATTTTTTTATTCATACTCCATGCCGCACGGCGCTGAGAGCCGAGAATGCATTGCGCCGATCTCTCCATAGACTACAATGGAGAAGTAGCTAGCACTCTGATTGGCTGGGATAGCCAAGCCCCCGCTAGCCAACCAAGCAGCTCTTTTCTGCATTTTTACTGTATTTTGAACTGTCCCGCCTTTGATTTTGATTGGTTGAAACTTCTCCATAGGCTATAATGGGTCCCTGTCGCTCCTATTCTGATTGGCCGAGATAGCCAAGCCCCCGCTAGCTCAACCAATCAGCTCTTTTCTGCATTTTTACTGTATTTTTAACTGTCCCGCCTTTGATTCTGATTGGTCAATAGCTCTCCATAGGTTTTAATGGTTCACTGTCGCTCCTATTCTTATTGGCCGGTTTATCCCGACCAATGAGAACAGCTTTCAGAATTTGAATTACTGTATTTCCCGGCAATTTCCAATATCCTAATTCTTGATATTGCGCAGTTCGAGATTTTTGGAAAGTGAATTTTTTTTTATTATTTTTTATTTTTGAGGTTTGAGCTCTTTTCTGAGAATGTTTTCCGCCTTTATAAAGGCGATTTTTTGGAATCATACTCCATGCCGCACGGAGCGGAGCGCCGAGATTTCTGTTGCGATCTTCTGTATGCTTCCTCTCATGTTCCGTTCTTGCTTCACTTCGCCTCCGCCGGAGCATTTAGACCAAAATAAACTAGGTCTGACTGTCGGAGCTGCAGAGCGCTGCATTGCGCCGCGCTTTGGCGAGCCGCGATCGTACATGCCTCGGAGTTTTTGAGCGCACCGCGTCCCGCCCTCGGAACGCCTACACCACGCCCACAACGCACCCATTGCCCGCCCCTTCATGCGGGGCGCAGCTGAAAGTGGCGAACGCTGCGCCTAACACTGCATCCCTGCGTCCGACAGGGGGATTCGGGCCGGGAGGCGCAGGTTACTCCAAAAAACAGGCGAAAAGCCCGATCATACATGTCGCCCTTCATCTGTACCTTGACATTCAGTAGTGAACATTATATCCTGTATGCATTTGGAAATATTTCAGAGATAATCAATCACACATACTGTACTATACAATAGCATTGCACAAAACCATTTCTTTAAATGGATATTCAAAGATTTATAACAAAAAGACTTGAAAAGGGGTTTTCCACTCCATTGACAAACCTGTCTACATGTCAGGGAGTGGGTTAAGTAAAATAATCAACTCACCTTTCAAACTGGCTCCAAGGTTATGTGAATAATGAATGTGATATCAATGGCAGGGAGAACTGGGGGTAGCAGAGGCGCTGGAACAAAGCTGATTTGAAAGGTGAGTTGTTTTTTTATATTTTTTTTATTTTAACTTATTCCCAAACAACAGATTTTTTTTCAAAAGAATTGGACAACCCTTTTAAGCAACACTGGCAATAGCATGATTCAAAAAACTATGGCCAAAAAAGTGAGTTTTAGACCTAAACAGTTTTCATACATGTGGCCCAATGCTCCAAGTTTATGATGTGTTTTAGACACGTATTAAGCCTTCCTAAAAAAAAAAAAGGACATGTTATAGAAGGTGGGCATATCAAGCCACTTGAGCCATTAATTCCAGGTCAACCAGTCCCACAGGGTGCGTGGTACACCTTTAGTCAATTGCACAGTTTTTTTGCCTCTCTGGGCACAAAATAACAAGCTCCAACATACTCGCCCTCAGTCACACTCCTCTACATACTGTTTAAGGATCTGATGTGTATAACTTAACAGGAAATGACAACTTATACTGTATTTCAGATACATTTTTAGCCTGTTGGTACAGAACTCCTGTGCTCCTACATTGCATGTTTCAACTGTATCTGAGTTATATTGGAGTTGTTGCTCTGATAACAGACACAGAGTGACATGTATGAACTGGGCTGTGCCAGAAGTCTTGTGTCTTTTCATCCCAAAAACTGGCGCAGCCCCGCTCGCTAAATCTTTAATCAGCCGCACTCCAATATTAGGCGCATTACAAAGCGCCCGCGGCACTTTGCAATGCGCCTGAGATCGGCGGGCGTGCTGGAGGCGTGTCGCACTAGAACGATACAAAACTACACATATATGCCTTTTTATCGGGAAATCCAGGCACATTACTGCTCTAACAGGCAGACCACTTTAAAAGTGGTTTACCTGAGCCAGAATTGTCGTTTAGTAGCTAGAAAGCGCTAAATCTATTACCCACAGTAGAACAGGTTCATAGATTCAGGTGCATTTTAGGCTACGAATGAGCGCAAAAAAATGGTGCCTGGGTGCCAAAAATCATACGTCGCCCACAGTGTCTAATATTTGGTGGATTTTCCTGCCTCTTTAAAGAGAATCTATCATCTCCAGAGAACCTAATGAAGTAATAAAAGACTAAAATATAAACACTTTCTCAAATATGTTAAATTAGGGAAATGAAAGCATTTCCCTGTAATTCAGTTTAAAAAAAAAAATAAAAATAGTCCTTTGAGACAGGACTGAAGTCAAGCCAAGCCACCATCTGACAGCTGTTTTAGAGCTGTAAGAGTCTAATGTGCAGGGGGAGCCTACAAGTCTGTATCATCTGCACAGTGGGAAGGTCTGTGCTGCTGTGTTCAATATGGGTGTTATTACCAGTGTAATATGGATGCCTGTAAGCTACAGAGGAGGCAGGGAGCAACAGTTAAACCCTGTGAGACAAATTTCCTCAATGAGCTGTGCCAGCTGCAGTGTAAGTAGTGGGAGACTCAGATTAACCCTGTGCCAGCATCTATGTCCTCCGCTTCTCCGTAACTGCACAGTTGGTATCTATCACAGAAGGAATCAGGACCACTCCTAGGCTGAATTGCACTTAGTAAAGGGTGAAGAAATTTCCCTATCCCCACTATTACGTGTTGTGCCAGGCTAGGACACATTGCATCACCATTAACCAGCGCCTGAATATACAGTGAACTATAGAACAAAATTCTATGTTTAAAACAACTAATTAATTGTCATACAATTAGCAAATAACACTGCTACACAAAACCAGAATTTCAAGGCTAATATTACCAATAATCCTACTAATACCAAATACCACCACATCCTGACCACATATCACCATCACATAGTGACTGAATAATTCTGCCACATATCACTACCACAAAGTGACTGAATAATACTGCCACACCATGACCAGATATAACTACAATATAGTGATTGAGTAATACCATCACATAATATCATTACATAGGGACTGAATGATACCATCACATCATGAACACATATCACCACCACGCAGTAACTGAATAATACACCATACCATTAATAAATATAAACCAATTTTAGCATCATACTTGCAATGTGAAAGAAGATCCAACAAGGTCACTAAAAACAGGTTTCTGAATTGTGTGTATAATGTCATAAACAGCTAAAAGTTGCAAATAGTAGAAGCTAGCCTACGCATTTCGAACCCATACATGGTTCTTGTTCACAGCCTAATGTTATTCAGTGTGCATAACATTAAAAACATCTAACAACCAATCATTGGTGTTTTAATTAATTATGTCATTTCCTGATACATTGGATGTTACAAGTATAGCCGAATAAATATTAACTCTCACAGGTAAAACATATTTTACGATGTTGATGTAACATAAATATTATATATCTTTAAAATTATCCCATCTTACATGTAATATACATATATGAGATCAGTACGATAGTTTAATCCTATCGGGGCTCTGGCATTCAGGTTGAGGATCCAAAAAGCTTCCCGTATCCTTACCGCTCTTTGCCAATATCCTTCCCGTTCAGGTCACCTAACCCTTTCTATGCCACAATAGGAGAAGGTGTCTAGGGAACCTGCATGTTCCTCTATAAAATGTTTTGTCGCTCCCATATATATCATACTCTGTTTTTTCCTTATATGTTTCCACCTTTTCCTTCAGAATTTTTGCTTCAGTTTTCATTTCTTGTAATTTCTTATTTTCATGTTATTAACATTTCCCATAGTACATTGTTCCATTCATTGAGAAACTGTTCCGTACATGCAAAAGAGGGTACTTTTTTCAGCCTTAAACCTCTAGGTATTATTTATCTTTCTCTACAGGTCTTTAAGGACTGCTGGTCCCACAATATTTTTAACATTTTAGTTTGCAGTTTTTCCAAACTGGCAAATGCAGATTTCATAACTGATCAAACGTTCGTATTGTTGTTGTTTGGTGAGCCTGCCCCCTAATTAAACACCTGGGCGACCAGTGCTAGTCTATCAGTATTGTTGAACATATCCACGGCTTGTATGTAATGTAAGTTGGGTAAAGAGTATACAAATTATATCAGGAACACCTAATGCTATTGTCCTACTTTGGGCAATTAAGTACTTATCATGACTTTTCTTGGAAGTACATATTTTCATATGCAACTAATTAAAGTCTTATCACACATGGTGAGCAACAGTCTATTTTGAGCCAAAACACGTTCAAAACACAGAGACAAAGATTAGATTAGCTCACCCTTATGCTTTTGAACCTTCCAAGATATGTTTTTACCGTCCTGTTATCCAACCATATCGCACGGATCAAACGTCGACCCACGGTATATTTCAACTTGCAACATGAAAGAATATATCTGTATATGTATATAATGCCATAAACAGCAGCATAAGAGTTGCAAAACTATAAGCATGCCTATGCATTTTGAACCCTTACATGGTTCTTGTTCACAGCTTAATGCTATTCAGTTTGCATAACATTAAAAACATCTAACAACCAATCACTGGTGTGTTAATTAATTACATCATTTCCTGATACATTGGATGTTACAAGTATAGCCGAATAAATATAAACTCTCACAGGTAAAACATATTTTTACAATATTGATGTAACATAAATATTATATATCTTTAAGATTACCCTATCTTACATCTAATATATTTACATGAGATCGGTACAATAGTTTAAACCCATCAAAGCTCTAGTATTCGGTTGAGGATCCAAAAAGCTTCCCGTATCCTTACCGCTTTTTGCTAATACCCTCCCTGCTCAGGTCTCCTAACCCTTTCTATGCCACAATAGGAGAAAGCGTCTAGGAAACCTGCATGTTCCTCTATAAAATGTTTTGTCGCTCCTGAGGTATTGATTTTAGCATTCTTTATACCCGTTAAATGCTCTGCTGTCCGGCTTTTTACCTTTCTGATAGTACTCTCTACATAAAGTTTGTTACATTTCCAACATGTAATTTTATGTTTCACGTGACTTATGTAACAGTTTATGGATGTTTTTATGTGGTAATTTTTAATCCCTTCTATATTTGGGAAGTTGAAGTATACCGGAAGCCGATGGTTGATCTGTGCAATATGGTTGGACAGTAAAAATATATCTTGGAAGGTTCAAAAGCATAAGGGTGAACTAACCTAATCTTTGTCTCTTTGTTTTGATTAGCACCATACAGTGGTAGATACCAGTATACACAGGCTCTGCACACATATATGTGATTACAGTAAAGTTAAATCCAGGGACTCATAGGAGATGTCTTCTCTGGTGAGTGAGCAACATATCAGCAGAGCTCTGTATATGCTAAGAGACAGTGAAAGGGAATATATGAACTATTTTAAAATATATTTAAAATATATTACATTTTGGTTACACGAAAATTTGAGGTTTCTTAGCGTACATTTTTTATCAAAACTGCTAGTGCCCATCCACCGCAATACAGTAAGCTCAGTTCAGATGGGAACCTACACTCACATCTCACCTCACTTGGTACCCTCTCAGGTCTCCATATTTTCAGGGAATGAAGATCCCAGCTACACTCTGCTCTGACTAAAGACCATCTATGTGGACCAAAATGGAAGCTGCCACTATGCTATGCAGACAATCCAAAAATAAAACTTTATCAGCACATCCAAAAAAATTTAAAGAAAATTGGGTCTCAATATTTTCAGGAAAATAAGTGGATGGGCACTTGCAGTTTTAATAAAAAAAAATGTGCGCCAAAGACCTCAAATTTTCATGTATCCAAAATGTAGCAGAATGTAGCAGAAATGCATTTTAAAATAGTTCATGTATTCCCTTTGATTGTCTCTTATCATTTGTAAAGTGCTGCTGACATGTTGTTTACATTTTCTGCCACCATGCCAGAGTGCACCCACATAATTTTTTTTAAATTGTTTTGGATGTGCTGATCAATTTTTATTCTTGGATTCTCTGATGAGTTTTTTTCTTCTTCCATGAGTTGTTTCATTTTCCTTTTTTTATTCTATCTAGCCCAGACTGCCATGACAACTTCTCCAGGCCACGAATCATTCCTGAAGAATTTACTTTACATCTTAAACTCCTCACTTTCCAAGCACTTCCCTACCAATTCCTACGTCTGTACAAACTCCCCATCCATAGCACTCCAAATGGTAATAATGCCCTCAATGTGCCTTCAAAGGCAATGTTCACACGGCTTATTCAAGCCGTAATTGCGCAGTACGGCTCCAATCCGTCCCAGAATAAGCCGTGTGAACGAGGCCAAAAGGCTATGGGGCTCCCATTTGGGTAGTTTTAATCATGTTTTGAATCCCTATATAGGAGGTAGTTGGATTCCCAATATAGTATGTAGTTACACCCCCAAACTAGGTAGGCAGATTGGTAAACCCCCTTTTAGGTACACAGTCCTCAATAAGGTAAGTGTATAGCCTGCCATTAGTTAGGAAGATTTATATGTCCCCAAATAGGTAAGTATCTAGGTCCCTTAATAATTAGATAGGTAGCTATATAGCCCTCCCACCAATAAGTAGAAATACAGATCCCTAGTATGTAGTTACATAGTCATATTAAGGAAAATAATATGAATTTACATATCATTTCTCCCACCGCGACGTATCATTTTTGGACATCAGATTGACGGAGATGTGAATAACAAAATGGTAAAGACGTCATACTATAGAAAAGACACAGATGGTAACAATATACTTTTGATAAATAGTAATCATCCCAAACACACCATTATACCTATGCCTGTAGGTGAATTGACCCGTATCAAAAGGACATGTTCGGATAATGAGGTATACATAAGACAAGCACAGCAAGCTGTTGCAATATTATAACAGATAAAGTACAGTATTTGGGTTCTAAATTGTGCACAGAAAATTCCAGGGACTAAATCAAGAGAGACAGACGCCGGCAGCCTTGGCACACACCTCAGACTCGGTTCCTGCAACGATGCTCCAGGTGTGCTGAGCGTCTGTGGAGAAAGTCAAAGCTACCTGCAGACTTTCTCCACTACAAATTCATGCTCAGGACTTATCACACTGCCCTTTACAGCGCCAAACAAAAATATTTCACCACCCTCATCTCAACCTTACACAACAACCCAAAACGCCTGTTTGACACCATCCACTCCCTTCTCAGGCCTAAAGCTCAAGCCCCGGTCTCTGACCTCTGTGCTGAGGACCTGGCCACTCACTTCAAAGACAAAATTGATAGTATCCGGCATAACAGCTCATCACAAACCCCAAGCAGGACCCATCCTGTCCCTCCCCGCACATCCTCTAGTGTGTTCTCAGCTCTTGACCCAACGACAGAAGAAGAAGTATCCAGGCTTCTCCCGTCTGATCGCCCCACCACCTGCTAAAGCGACCCCTTTCCCTCCCACCTTCTCCAGTCTATTTCTCCAGCTATTCCTCTCTCACCTTACTGCAATCTGTAACCTCTCTCTCTCCACTGGGATCTTCCCATCCTTTAAACAGGCTACTATAACTCCCCTACTAAAAAAGACCTCCCTGGACCCATCCTGTGCTGCCAACTACCGACCAGTCTCTAACCTTCCCTTTATCTCTAGCTCCTGGAACGCTTGGTCTACTCTCGCCTAATCTGCTATCTCTCTGCTAACTCTCTTCTGGATCCTCTACAATAAAGGTTTCCGCTCATTACACTCCACAGAAACTGCTAGAGTCAAAGTCACTAACGATCGCCACACTGCGAAATCTCAGGGCAAATACTCGTTGTTGGTTCTTCTGGATCTCTCTGCAGCATTTGACACTGTTGATCACCATCTTCTCCTCAGCATGCTCCGCACCATCGGTATCCAGGACACTGCTCTCGCTTGGTTCTCTTCCTAACTCTCTGACCGCTTCTTCAGTGTCTCATTTGCAGGTTCTACCTCCTCTCCTCTCCTCTCCCTCTTGCCGTAGGGGTCCCTCAGGTTTCAGTTCTTGGTCCACTCCTCTTCTCAATCTATACAGCCCCCATTGGCCAAACCATCATAGATTTGGCTTCCAATACCACCTCTACCTGATGACACTCAATTATACACCTCTTCCCGAGACCCCACCCTGCCCTGCTACAAAACACCAGTGACTGTCTGTCCGCTGTCTCTAACATCATGTCCTCTCTCTATCTCCAACTAAACCTCACCAAAACCGAACTTCTTGTTTTTCCCCCATCTACTAACCAACCCCCATCTGCTATTTCTCTCTCAGTGTGTGGCATCACCATAACACCTAGCAGCAGGCCCGATGTCTTGGGGTTATTCTAGACTCTGCTCTGACCTTCACCCCATATATCCAATCCCTTGCCTGCTCCTGTCACTTGCACCTCAAAACATCTCCAGAATCCGTCCTTTTCTCACTGTGTAACAATCCAAACTCTCCATTGTTGCTCTTATTCATTCTCGTCTTGACTACTGTAACTCTTGCTTATCGGTCTCCCTCACTGTACACTCGCCCCTCTCCAAGCTATCCTGACTGCAGCAGCCAGGCTTGTCCTTCTCACCAGCCGCTATACTGATGCCTCTACCCTTGGTCTGGCACTGCACTGGTTGCCCATCCAGTACAGAATACAGCATAAACTCATCACTCTCTCTCATAAAGCTCTCCACAGTGCTGCACCCCATACATCTCCTCCCTCATCTCTGCTCACCACCCTGCCCGCTCTCTCCCTCAGCTACGGACATCAAACTACAGACTACAATCATCCGAACCTCCCATGCCCGTCTCATCAAGATTTTGCCGTGCTGCACCCATTCTCTGAACATCCTACCACGTACCATCAGCACAACCCCAGCCTTCGCATTTTAAGAGTGTCCTGAAAACACATCTTCTCAGGCAGGCCTACCAAAACCACTAATTGTTAACCCCCACCTTCTATCACACACATTTGTCACTCCCTACACTAGGGCACTCACAGGCACTTATCTGTATATAGGTGTACAGTCATGGTGGCAGGTTACCAATTTTTATGTAAACCTCCCCCATATTTATAAAGCAGGTTGGCCCATTGTAAATTTAGCACTTCTCCCCCTTTGTTTCCCCCAGGCACCCTCTTAGATTGTTAGCTCTTGCGAGCAGGGCCCTCACACCTTGTGTCTCACCTGTAAGTAGCATTTACTGTGTACTGTCTGTCTTTTGTCTGTAATTATACCCTCTACATTGTAAAGTGCTGCGAAATATGTTGGTGCTATATAAATAAAGATTATTATTATTATTAAGAGAGAGTTTGTTGTGATTCACAGACTATAGCATGGTTCACACGGCTTATTGCTGACGTAATTGCGGGTACGGATTGTGCCCCGCAATTACGCCGGCTGCCGTGCAGCGGGGTCGGGGTGGGGGGCCGGCAGCTCGCCAGCCTCATAGACACTCATTATTCACGGCGCGTACACGCCGTAAATAATGTGCATGTCACTTTCTCTCCCCGCCGCGTATTCGCCGAGCGGGGAGAAGAGACGGAATCCACAGTTCTCTATGAGAACTGTGGATTACCGTAATGACTGGGATGGATTTCAGCCCTACTGCAGCGCAAATACAGCGCGCAGTATGGCTGGAATCAGTCCCAGAATAAGCCGTGTGAACGAGGCCTATGAATAAAAAGCAGTCAAAGGTTACATCTTCCACCATGTAGAGTAACCAATACAAACAAATATAATATAACATGGAAAACTTACCTATCTTAAAACAGGAGTAAAAGAAAATCCTGGTGAAAAGATTCAGATGTGTGTCAAGGAGGGGATGTAGCCTAGGAGCCCATCTGTCACCTAGTATATTTGAGAGTAATAATGTTGATAGTCATTGGTTGAACACCAGATACATGCATATATGACAAAAAAACACTAAGTTCATCAAAAGTGACCATATATCTATTTACATAAAAAAATATATATAAACTGCGGAACGGAGTTTGTGGTGTATTGCATAGAATGTGGTGAGTGCAATATAGAGATATATTGGTTGCACTATAAGAACACTAAGAAAGCGCATTACAGAACATATTTACGATGTCCATAGAACAGATATGGTTAACGTTTTGGGAGTATCTAGACACTTTAGAGATACCAACGATGGTGGTCTGATGCAATTCCATTTTTTTGGTGTAGAACATGTAGGAAAACCTAAGAGGGGAGGAGATCGCAAAGAGTTATTGTACCAGCAGGAAGCATTTTAAATATTGGAGTTGAAAACCAGGTATCTCAATGGCCTCAATTATAATAACGATCTATGGTATATATACTAATACTTATAATGCAGGATAAATTACTGATGGCCCAGGAGATCCGTATATATCATTATAAAGGACTGTTGCATAGCAGTATAAAAAGTTGCCACAATTATACATGCAATAAATACAGGAATCATTTAGGATAGTGTGTAGCCAATTATAGACATTATGGGCGACATGTATGAATCTCGCCACGTCGGAGCACATGTTTCCTCCAGTTTTCCGGCGAAATTTGCGCTTGATTTATGTCGGTGCCGAGGTGCGCTCATACATACCATGTTTAAAATCCACCGCGCCTCGCCAGTGTGTGGGCGCAGTGCGGGGACTTAGGGCAGTGCGGGACTGCGCCTCATATTCGCCGTCCGGGGAGGTGCGCTCATACAGGGGGGGAAAAATTCACCCCCTGCCAGTGTGGGGGCCGTGTGGGGGATTAGGCCAGTGCGGGGACTGCACCTACTTTTTCGATTCGGAAGGCTGGAAAACAGGGGAAAAAATCATTAAAGACCCCGTCCCCGGGCAGAATATAAAAAAAAAAATCGCCTTATAAAGGCGTAAAAAATTCTCTGAAAAGACCAAACCTACAAAAAAAAATACATAAATAAATCATTTTTCCCAAAATATAAGAACGGCGCACAGGGGGAATTTTGGGATATTAAAATTCCCGGGGAAAACAGAAATTTTCAAATCTGAACGTTCTCTTTGGGTGCAGAAACCACCAACAGAATAGCGACAGGAACCATTAAAACCATGGAATTGGGACCAATAAAATCAAAGGGGGACAGTTAAAATACAAAAAAAACAGAAAACTGTTTGGTTGACTAGCGGGGGTTGGCTATCCCCCAAATCGAATAGGGCGCAGGACCCTTTAAAAAACCTATGCAAAAAAGGGACCAAAAAAAATCAAGGCAGATTTCAAAAACAAAAAAAATGCAAAAAGGGATGTTTGGGTTTGCAGGGGGGGTTTTGGCAATCCTCCAATCAAATGGGAGCCGGGGACCCATTATAACCTTTTGAAAATTACCAACAAATTCAAAGGCGGGACTGTTCAAAATACATAAAAAAGCAGAAAAGAGCTGATTGCTGAGCTAGGGGGGGTTTGCTATCCCACCAATCAGACGCAACTACTTTCCCTTTGAATCTAGGGACAATCGGGGAAAAGAAATCTCACTCTCACACCGTGCCATGGGTATGATTAAAAAAATCATTTTTTTTAGGGTAAAATATTATTGGAAAAGAAAACCCTTTCTAAAAAAAAAAAACAATAAAATCCCAACAACGCTTTTTTCCCCGAGACCGGCTACATCAGGTTTGGGGTTGGGATTTGGGGGAAATACATAATTCAAATTTTTAAAAAGCTCTTTCTTTGTCGGCAGAAACCAACCAATCAAAAAGCACTGTGACCCATTAAACTACGAAGTAGGGACCAACAAAAAAAAAGGGGGCCATTTCAAAAACATTTAAAAAGGCAAAAAAACATCGGTTGACCCCCAGATAAAAACCCACCAATTATGAGTGCTTTTATTTGAAGGGGAGAAAAAGGGCGGATAGAAGGGCGCCCAAAAAGTTATTATGTTTTGGGGAATATTCTATACTGTTTTGGGTTGGTAAAAAAGGGGGGCTCTCCGCTTACCAATCAGCGGGTGAGCTACTTATCTCAAGAGTTTTTTTGGGAAAAAAAAATGCAGGGGCGACTTGTTTGTGATTGGGTAAGTTAAAAAAAGCCGGTTATTTCCAATGGAGGGGCAGCGACGCTCCTAGGGGGGTTTTTAATGCAAATCTGTAAAAAACTGTACGTGCCCAAATAAAATATAAACTCCCCAAGGGCCGATGTGTATATAAAATGATCATAAAATGGGCTACGGGGGAAAAAAATTAATTCAATAAATTCTTTTTATTTCTTGTTTCGTTGCCAAGATCAATATATGGGTTAACAAGAACAAAACAAAAAGAAATAAAAATAAATTTTTAAATAAAAAATTTTTTTTTTTTTGTTCCCCCCAATTTTATTTAAATTTTTTAAACACTCGGACAAATTCAGGTCTTACATTTTATTTCGGACCGTAAAATTTTTTTACAGATTTTCATTAGAAAACCCCTAAAGCTGTCGCCTCCATTGGTCCAAAAAACGGCCCTTTTAACTTACCAATCACAAAAAAAGCTCGCCTGCATTTCTTTTCCCCATAAACTTTATAGAAGGGGGGCCCCCCCCCTGATGGCTAAGCAGGGCGAGCCCCCTTCCACCACCCAATCACAGTAATAAATATTTTCCCCTAGAATAATAACTTTTAGGGGCCCTTCTATCGCTCCTTCTTTTTCCATTTAAAAAAACCACTACATAGATTGGGATTATATCTCCGCCTGGCTCACCAATCACTCTTTTTTTGCCTTTTTTACTTATTTTGAACTGTCCCCTTTTTTATTTGATGGGCAAATTTTTCCCCTAGGGTTTTAAAAGGGGCCCCTGTCGCTCCTATTTGATTGGTTTTTCTGCTGACCAATGAAAAGCTTAAAAAATTTGATTTACTGTATTTTCCCCCAATTCTCTAAATCCCAAAATCCCGAGTAGCGCCGGGCCACGACAAACGCATTGTTTGGATTTTTGTTTAGTTTAAGAAGGGTTTTAACTCTTTTTTTAATAAATTTTTACACCTAAAAAAATAATTTTTTTTAATCATACCCATGCCGCAGGCGCTGAGAGCTGAGCTTTCATTTCCCGATCTGCCTAAATAATGGGAAAAGTAGCCGCGCTCTGATTACCAGTAGCCAAGCCCCCCTACTAACCATCAGTCATTTTGCTTTTTACGTATTTTGAACGTCCCGCCTTTTAATTTGTTTGGGCCATGCTTCCCATAGCTTTTAATGGTTCATGTCGCTCCCTTTTTGATTGGTTTGGTTTTTTGCCGACCAATAAAAACGTTACGAATTTGAATTCTGTATTCCTGGGAATTCTCATTCCAAATTCCCTGATGTACACGGGCTCAGTACAAACGCATTTTATGATTTATTGATTTATGTTTATAAAGGTTTTTAGCTCTTTTTTAGTCATATTTACACCTAAAAAACGAGTTTTTTTAAACATACTCCATGCCGCATGGCCCTGAAGCCAGATTTTATTGCCCCCATCTTCCATAGTACAATGGGGCAAGTACTCCCTTGATTGGGGCCGGGGTAGCCCAAACCCTCGCTAACCAACCAATCCCCTTTTTA
>JAODAL010019750.1:0-71170 GCA_025379985.1 Phyllomedusa bahiana | reverse complement strand
TGAAGGGAAAATAGGGCAGAATGTTTTTCAGTTGAACGTTGCTCCCCCACCGGGGGTAAACCAGGGGTTTAAGAGTTTTTTTCCTGATTAGTGGGTAAAGACAGACAGCCGAGACACATCTATGTTGGGTGCCTAGATGGCCAATCTGACATTGCTCGAGTTGAATATTGGGTTTCAGCTGGCATGACGAGAGATATTGACTTGTGATAACTTTGCGAGAATGGATTCTCAGAAGGTTAAATCCACTTTAATCGCATGTTGACCTTTTTGTGCTTTATTTTAGGTTTTGTGTAGCGTTTCGTTTAGGCATCACAGATATTAGTAAGGGGGGTGTGCAATGGCTTAGAGGGGTTTTGCCACGATGTAATGTTGACGTGGGATCCTCCAAAATGGGTATTTAATCACTTTTCTAAATATATGTGATTACAAAAAGTGAAGCCTGTGAGAGCTACAGCATTGCTCAGTCCCCCTTAGTTTCCTGAAAGTTTACATTAGACACGACCAGGACACTGACAGGAGCTGATCTGGCCGTGCTTGCGTGTTTGCAATTCGTATCTGATGACAGGGAACATGAAGGAGCTTGCAAGGAGCTTTGGAGAAAGTGCTGTGTCTTTTGTATAGATAATCCACTGGTTGTAATGTATTTATTTGCGTAAACATTGCAGACGCTCCCTTCTTCCTCGCTCTCTGCTCACCCCCCTCCCTCTCTCCCGTGACTCAGAATGCTTGTTTATATTCTCTCTTGAGCAGATAAAAGGTAAGGAACTCACTTCATGGCAAAACCCCTTTAAATGTTGGGGGTTTCACTATAAATTTAATCATCTTAATTTTTCCTGTATTTTTTTCATGCATCTTCAAACTTCTAACCACAACTAATGTCTGTATTCAGAGGCGTAACTTCAAGCTCTTGGGCCCTGGGGCGAAAAGTGAAACGGGGCCCCCCAGTTACCATGCACCATTTACAATGCTGGTATCTTATGTGGCAGGAGGGCTCGTGGACCCCCTCATGCTGCTGGGCCCGGTAGCGACTGCTACCGCTGCACCCCCTGTAGCTACGCCCCTGTCTATATTCACACTAGATCATGTGTCTTCCTCCAGATCTTTTGTTTATGCCTCATTTTTGATAGATCCATTTTGCGACCATAAACATTATCGCCATTGTCATCCGCTGCCGTCTGTTGTCATTCATGTTATTATTAGTGTATGTTCAAACGGCGCATTGGATCGGTTTTTAGATGCACGTTTGGATCCTTGTTTTGGACCCTAAATGGACCCAAACACGCATCTAACCATGTGCAGTGTGATTTCCATTGCTTGCAATGTAAAACACGCATTGGTGTTCAGACGAGTGATTGCCGATGCGCGTTTTACATGCGTTTTTCTGATGCCAAACACACACATGCGTGTTGGATGCGATTTACGCAGCACTTTTGAATGCATTTTTCGGATCTAAAAACTTATCCAACACGCCGTGTGAACATGCTCTTACTTCAAACTACATTGACGTCACCAAGAAGATGTGATAAATGGCTTTGTCATCTGGTGAACTTTTTTTCTGTATTCGTTTTTCCTATTGACTTCAGTGTAAATAGAAGTTTTCACATAAATTTATGCTTTGCAACATACAGTAAAGTGAAGCCTCGGCATAACTGTATGCCTCAGACAAAGTTTATTGTGACAAGATGTCTGATGTCTTGTGACACATTTGTGGCAGACGGATCCCACTGATGTCTAAGAGATTTTACCTTCTATTTTTTTTTATATGACAAAAAAAAGCAATGTTTTAATACTGACTGGTATGAACAGAGCCTGGTGCAAAATGTTCTCATTTCTCATATAACGGTTACATTTTCATGTATTTGTTTTCCCAGCAATGTCATCATCATCATTTCAGCCACCATTTTCTTTTTTTTCTTTTTTTTGCTCTGTTTTTCTCATTTAGAACAAAATGATACAAATAATGACTCCACAGATCTGGGAAACCTTGTCATTCCTGAGATTAGTGTCACGAATGTGTCTGGAGACAGAATCGGGAATGGGGAGAGAGTGAAATCACTAACAGAAAATGATGCGCAGCATATTCAGGCAATGCAGGATATCTGTTCAGACGCTAGAGCTGAGGGCAAGCCAGAGATCAGGAGGCAAAAATCTGTAAGAAAAATGATGGAGGATGGAATAAACTCACCTGGCAGAGTGCAGTGTTAAATCACTTGGTAGATGGGCGTCAAGGTACTTGCAAGTGAAAGGGTCACAATGCATGGGTGCACACACAAGTGTTCAGAAATTCGCTCCTTTAAGCAGAACCAGTCAAGTGGTTTATACTACCCTATCTGAGAGCAGGCTGGGCTAGACGGAGAGAAGCTGAGCTCTGTGATATATACGGTTATATGATTTAGAGCAGTTTCTGAGTAAAAAATAGAGAAAATACTGAACAGACTGCTTAAGTCCGGCTTACCCCCCCCCCCCCCCCCCCCCCCCCCCCTGCACACATACAGTGATTGCCAGAATTCCCTGCATCAGTGTGTATAGAAAGCAAACTGTCAATCACTGTAGGTGTGCGGAGTCAGTTTTGTTTTTTTCTTTTGCATTTTACTCTGAAATCCTGCTCCAAATCATGTAAACCGATAAATATCCCAGAACTCAGCTTCTCTCCTCTATCATATAACCCTATATATTACAGAGCTCAGCTTCTCTCCATCTATCCTATATTCCTATACATCACAGAGCTCAGCTTCTCTCCTCTATCCTATAACCCTATATATTACAGAGCTCAGCTTCTCTCCTCTATCATATAGCCCTATATATCACAGAGCTCAGCTTCTCTCCCTCTATCATATAACCCTTTATATCACAGAGCTCAGCTTCTCTCCCCTCTATCATATAACCCTATATATCACAGAGCTCAGCTTCTCTAACTCTATCATATAATACTATATATCACAGAGCTCAGCTTCTCTCCCTCTATCATATAACCCTTTATATTACAGAGCTCATCTTCTCTCCCTCTATCATATAACCTTATATATCACAGAGCTCCATTTCTCTCCTCTCTTTCATATAACCCTATATATCACAGAGCTCAGCTCCTCTCTTTCATATAACCCTATATATCACAGAGCTCAGCTTCTCTCCTCTATCATATATCCCTATATATCACAGAGCTCAGCTACTCTCCCTCTATCATATAATCCTACATCACACAGCTCAGCTTCTCTCCGTCCAACATATATCCCTATATATCACAGAGCTCAGCTTCTCTCCTCTTTCATATAACCCTATATATCACAGAGCTCAGCATCTCTCCTCTGTCATATAACCCTATATATCACAAAGCTCAGCTTCTCTCCACTATCATATAACCCTATATATATCAGAGCTCAGCTCCTCTCCTCTTTCATATAACCCTATATATCACAAAGCTCAGCTTCTCTCCTCTATCATATAACCCTATATATCACAGAGCTCAGCTTCTCTCCTCTATCATATAACCCTATATATCACAGAGCTCAGCATCTCTCCTCTTTCATATAATCCTATATATCACAGAGCTCAGCTTCTCTTCCTCTATCACATCCTGCTCTCAGACAGGGCAGCATAAAATAGCTGACAGATTCTCTCTTAAGCATGCTTGTCTTGTATTTTAATATACACTGTACACAATTCTTAGTCTCGCTTGAATTTCAGCCAGCCACCTACTTCTGGTGGTCACATGGAAGACTCACATAGAATGCATGAAAGCATATATCTCTTCAGCATACCTTCATGTGAAGGAGTAGATGCTAATGGTGGGTTTCTGTTGTACTCTTGAAGTAGTAGTATATATTTTCAATTGGCAAGTTACATCATGCATCCTACGACCTTTCCATTTGTTACCTTTTTTAAAAACCTTGCAAAATTTGAGTTTGCCGATTTGCTATGACTTGGGTGATCTCCTCTTACTTGCATGATTAACAGCTATACTTTCTTCACAATCAACTCGCGCATGTTTCTTAATGCTTTGATTTGTATACCTGCACAATCCGATTGCTAATGTGTGCTTTGATTGATCACTGGGTGAGTATATAATGCCACGGCTCCCAATCACATGGCTTTGGATGGCACATTAGAATTAGAGTCTTCTCCTATCTGATACATAGAGCTTTGATAATAACATTCATTTTTTCTACTTCCAGACTCTGCAGATTTAACGCAACAGGATGAGCTGACCGAAATAGCTGAGGTGGATGAAGGTTTTTGTTCAAGGGCCGCCTCTAGCTCCAGCCAGTCTGCCCTGTCCCACAGCAGTAGTGGCAGTGTCAGCAGGCCACCACTGGGAAAGGCCCAGAGAAGATCTCTTGGAGCCCGGGCTGGGGTCAAAGAAAGGGATTCTGGGGGAGATTCTTGTCGTGAGCATCTCAGCAGGAAGCAGAACCAGCGGGCTATGAGTGAAAACCTGGAGCTTGTGTCTCTGAAGAGACTTACCTTGACCACTAGTCAGTCCCTCCCCAAGCCTGGAAGTCACAGTCTTGCACGAACTGCAACGTCTCTATTCAGCAAATCCTTTGAGCAAATGAGTGGGGTGGCATCTTTACATAATGCTGTGGGTGCCAACAACGTTGGTACAGGTTCTTGTGTGGAAACAAATCGGTTTAGCGCCTGTAGCCTACAGGAGGAAAACCTGGTGTACATTTCTGAGAGGACTGAGCTTGCAGTACCTGGTAAACCCCAACCAAATCTCCATCAGAGGTCCCCAAGTATCTGCATTACCCTGTCCACCGACTAGACCCGACAGCGATCAGGTGGAATATGAATAAGGACCTCCAATTCTGTTGACCCTTTGTTTTTCTAACATGAATGGCAAAACTTTGATATTTCATTGACTTGTATATAGTAACGTGCCAAAGTTTTTACATGCTACCTAACAGAGCATTAAACTGTTTCTATACATTGGAAGGGTATCGAGCCATAGATTTTTAACATTGTACTATCGACTTGAAAGTGCATCTTTTAACTGCCTGCTGCTTAGGTATCAATTTTTAGGGTGACCCTACAATAGATAGATGGTAACATAAATATATCCAAAGCAGTTTACTTTTTGCCCAAAGACAACTAATACCATATATTTCCTAACTACTATTCTAAAATATAACTTTTAATGACTAATATAAAGAGACTATCAAACTCATTACAATTATATAAGCAGTATGCTCTCATATAGAGAATTGTAATAATTTATTAGAGGAAGGGTAAAATACGTCTGCAATGCACCTGCCTCCTAGCTAAATCTGCCTTGGCCTAGGGCAGTATGTTAGGGGCTATACAGCTATTATTCCTTATTAGGATAAATCTCCTAGATGCATTATCTAAATCGTTCTGCCTGAACCGCGGGCAGGCTGCTATTAGCTAAACATAAGCCGAAACCCGATTCCAGATGCCTTTATATTATAATAGCAATTAGATCAGGCTGAATATTATTAAAATGAACAATGCTCCCCCACCCCGACATGTGTCGCCACAGCAGTGGCGTCCTCAGGGGTTTATGGGGCAAAAGCCACCACTTTTGGGATAGGGTTTATGTTTAGCTAATAGCAGCTTGTCCATGATTCAGGCAGAATCTGCTGTTTACTGCACATAGGATATCTATCCTGATAATTACCGTATTTTAAGTACCATAAGGCCATGTTCACGCGGCTTAAAATGGGCCGTATTTCGGTCCGTAATTACACGCCGAAGTGCGCAAATTACGGGCTGAAAACGGCCCACTCTTTACGGTAATCCACAGTTCTCATAGAGAACTATGGATTACGTCTCCTCTCCCTGCTCGGCGAATACGCCGAGGGGGGAGATAATTGGCATGTCATTTTCTAGCGGCGTAGTGCCGGCCCCCCCGCTTCCTCTCCCGCCCCGCCCCCGGCCACACGGCGTAATTGCGGGGCATAATTACGTCCCGCAGTTAAGCCGTGTGAACATAGCCTAAGACGCACCGGACCATAAGATGCACCTACCGTATTTTTCGGGCTTTAGACGTACCACCATTTTCCTCCAAAGTTTTGGGGAAAAAAAAGTGCGCCTTTTATAGTCCGAAAAATACAGTAGCTTAGCGTGCTATGAGGTCAGCTAGTGAGAGGAATGGTAGCTGTATAGCCCCTAACATACTGCCCTAGACCTAGGCAGATTTAGCTAGTGAGGTAGGTGCATTGCAGATGTTTACCACCCTTCCTCTAATAAATGATTAAAATTCTTTCAATAAGAGCATACTCCCTATATAATTTTAATGAGTTTGATAGCCTCTTAATATTGGTCATTAAAAGTTATATTTTAGAATAAGCTTTCAAGTCTAAATAGTAGTTAAGAAGTATATGGTATTAGTGGTCTTGGGGCAAATAGTAAACTGCTTTTGATACATTTTTTAGAGTGAGGAACAAGTATTTTAGAAAATGCAGCATATTCGTTTGCTAGGGGTTGTAGAATCAGCCTTGAGAATTGATGACTCTAGGAGGAAAGAAATGGCGTCCTCTACAGTATACAGTTAATAGCACTTTACTGTGGATTTAGTTGTCCTTAAGTGGCCTTCACTGAAGTACATACCACAGAACCTACCTGAGCGTGCCGGCAGATGGCAGTGTAATGTACCGTGCGTTGGTGTTTTCAGGTCTGTTGCTGGTTTAATAGAAAAAAAGCAGTCATGTTTTGTAATGTTTCTGATTTTTGTGATTCAAATTGTATTCCAAAAAGTCATTTTTTACAGTTCCTTTAGGCCTTTTTTTAAACAATATTTTAATATTTTGGAAATTCCTGAATATTTTATCAAACTTTTTTTATTACCAGTTTAAAAAAAAAAATAGACTCCTCTAAGCCATGAAAAAAAATGTTGGTGTACCTATGCATGCAGCGTGGTACTTTTACATAAACTTGAGAGAATAAGGGAAGACTGCCTCACGATCTGTATTCCTCAGCGACTCAAGCAACAGGAGGACTTTTTTTTTTTTTCATGTTCATTTCAGCAGATCACAAAGCACATCCTAAAAATTAAATGGCACAAAGAATTCAGCTGCCCACTGCCAAACTGAAGCAAAGGCGTTTTAATGGAATCAGTATGTTATAGGGAAAGGAATGGGACACAGAATGGTGAAGAGGGTAACTTTTTTTTTTTTTTTTTATGTACCGTAAGTATACAGCGTTGATGTGAGTACTGCAATGCTATTGGTGGGCATAAAGCAAGTGACCAGAGAATACAGTGGATATGTAAGTATATGTTACATTCATAAGCACATTCACATCATGTTTTGGGGCTTTTCACTGGTATCAGTCAGGATACCATGAAAAAGGCATTCTGAGGCATATTAGGAGGAGCCATAGAAAACAGGGCAAATGTAGTCTCTTTGGATCATGTACGTTTCATGTGCTGTACACAAGTGTTATAGACCATGCTTTTATATCCAGCACATTAATTATATTTAGGCTATGTTCACACGGCTAATTGCAGGGCGTTCAGTACGCATCGCAATTACGCCGGGTCTTTGGGAGCTCATGCGTACTCCCGCGGAGCGGGGCACCAGCAGCTTGCCGGCCCATAGACTGATATTACTAGCGGCACGTAAGCGGCGTGAATAAATGACATTTCAATTCTCTCCCCGATCGTATTGTACGCCCGGGGAGAGAAGGCGTAATCCATAGTTCTCTATGAAAACTGTGGATTACCGTAACGATTGGGGCACATTTCGCTCGTATTAGAGCGCAGTACGCTCTCGATACATGGCGAAATACATCCTAAAATAAGCCGTGTGAACATAGCCCTAGTCGTAAAATAAAGCAAGTATAGTCCAAAGAAGAGTACATTTGTCCCATGGCTCCTCCATCATACAAATATGGATATAATTTCTACGGTAATCAAAAATGAAGCGTAGCCAGCTTCATCCGAGAAACCAGGTCCAAAATAGTTAAAACGTCCATTCTTTATTGATTTTCATAAAAAATACGGAAGAGAGTTCAAAACTCAACATGTAGAATGCATCCAATGATGCGGCATGGTGTAAAACAACACTGAGACCGAAGCGTTTCGGATCACATCCTTATTCGTAGTCTTTTCTACGGTATCCCAACAGATACCATTGACCGAGCCATAAAATGTGATGGGTGTAAAAGGGGCTTTACTTGACTTTGCTTTCATTGCAAGTGTTTCAGATGTTGTGTGTTGATTTTATTGACCATTGTTGTAACGTAAGAACGGGAATACCTATGCAAGTGTGAATCCATATTGTATATTCGATCATTGTGATATCCCGGCAAAACGCTGATTTTTTATTTTTTTTTTAAACTGCTGCAAAAGTACTTAAATATGTGAATATATCCTTGTAGTTTTAGCATTAACTTCTGTTGAAAAGGAATGGAAACAGTATTTTCGCACCAACATTTTCATTACCAGATAAATTAAATATGTTAATATTCTACGTACGTAAAAATAAAAGGGAAAAACATCTCCAACTTTCTTAGCCTGCCGAAAATGTTTACCTAGCCACTGGAAATTCCATAGAAGTCTGAGTGTCACAACCTGTTGTTTTTGGATATCTCATGGGCTTTATAGATGAAGGTGAAGCACTTCGATGTCCGTAATAGAAGTGGGCAGTGGGGGGGCCCAGTGATCTGACTGCAAACGACTATAACCCCTATCATGTAATGTCATGTTTCGGTGGTATGAACTTATAGTTTGGATGAAGTGAACCAATCATAATTGTTTTAAAAATGTGGGTTTCGGCTTTTCTTTCTAAAACCGTGCTTATGAGATGCTACATTTTTAAATGGCAGTAGAGATAGGGTAATCTCAACGTTTGAAGGAGAATTTCTGGATGAGTAAACCGATTTTAAGTAGGTAAATTTTTTTTCAGAAAAGGACAATAAAAAAAAAAAGAAAATCTGAAACCAAGCTCCACCCTAGAACATCAACTTGAATCAATGTGTGTGAAATATGTCTGTATGCTAACACATCACACTAGTTCGGTTACAATCCATTAATTAGCTTTCATGAGACTATTAAATATCCACAAAATAGTCCAACATCACAAAAGCACAGTCATCGCCAGGTGCTCATGGTCGAGCTTGCATTAGAATGCCAGTGCTTTCAGTAAAGCTATGAAAAATAATTTTTATCCAGGAACTTATTTGCTAACAAGGGGTCGTCAATGATTAGAAAAATTAAACGGCGCCACATGTGTCCACTGGTTGTGGAAGTGCAGCTTAGCCCCATTTAAGTGAGGGGGACTGAGCTGCAGAAACGGACACAACCCATAGGCAGGCAGGGTTCTGTATTTTCAAAGAAAGCAGCGATGCTTTTCTAATCCTGGACAACCCCATTAAGTTCCAGTAACATAACAACCAAACTATCCATTACACTTTGCTGCATAACTGATGGTTTAAACTCTGGGTCGCACACACTGGTCATTAATCTAGGCACAAATTGCTTAATGCTGGGATTTAAAGTTGCAGATCTTAATAAAAATGTCATGGTCTACAAGTACTACACCATTATATTTCATAGGATATGTATAACACAATTGCATTCATAGAAAATCAGAATCAGGTCTAATGATCAATGACTTCAGTGAATGTGTTGTGTTCTCGTCTAATGTTTTATTATTTTTGTATTTGTGTAGTTTTGTAATGAACTGTGGATGTGCCATACAGTGTAATTGCTGATGCGGTTTGTAATGCTCCTCTCTTTTTGTTGAGACTTCTAGCCATGTTTCCTTGTCTTTATTGTAGAAATGGCGCTTCTGTCTTCTGTATGATCAGCTGTTTTTGCTTTGTTGTAATATCGTAGGATTAGCAGTGTTTAGTCTGTTCTTTTTTTGTTTTTTTTATTTTATTTTACACCGTTAGTAATGTATTTAGTATTGCACATTTGTTTTCATGTTAAAATAAAGCTTCTAAAATGTGTATCCTGTTTTATTTTAACTCTTGCTAAAATATTTAGACTCTTGGGTTATAAAACATGTAGGTAATGTGAAGTGCTATAGACCTAAGGGGTTGTCCAGTGGAAAAATATTTTGTAAATAATAAGAACGCTCCCAAAGTGAATTATATTTTTCTGCAGGCTTTCTGTAGTTCTACATCAGCTGTTTGACAGACAACTTTACAGCTCTGTGTTTTGACAAAAAAACCACTGAAACAAGGCCATACTCACAGCTCAAAGGCTGGACTGAAACTGAACCCAGCAAAGAGGCAACACCAGCCCCTATACTATTTAGGAAAAATAAACAGGTGCAGCCGATTGCTGAGCAGTAGCTCACACACCCCACCACTAGGGGAACAACTAGACTGCACATTAAATTGACACCTATTCACACAGTATGCAAAAAAGCCACAGTACAATACGTTGGGAGACTGCACAAATGCAAAAATACCAGTAAAACAACCACTCACGCTTTCAATATATTTTTTCTAAGTAGCATAGGGGCTGGTGTTGCCTCTTTGCTGGTTTCAATTTCAGTCCAAGCCTTTGAGCTGTGAGTATGGACTTGTTTCATTGTTTTTTGAGAAATGAATGTCCCAATTTTTATGTAGTACTCTTGTGTTTTGACACCCAGAAAACCGGTCTGTGTGGAGCCCAGGAGATTAGGTGACCAAAAGGTTTTGGCATTTTCAGGTCAGCCTTTAAAGTCATGGCCGTTTGGCTCTTAGGTTAGGAGGGAGAAAGATAGACAAAGCATGTAAGGAAAGAGAAACCGTTTTAAAACAAGAAATTCTCTGCTTGACTCTAGAGAAGGAGGGTTAAATAAAGCAGTACAGAGGTCTGAATAAAGACCATGGTGAGCAGTATGAGATTTTTTTTTTTTTTTGATTCACCAGAAAACCCCTTCAAAGGGAATATCTTGCGGTACTAACTCTGTTTTATTTTTTTGTAATTTTGGTGTTTTTTTTTCTGCTAATTTCAGTGGTGTTTTATTTAAATTTTCCATAATCTATTAAAAAAATTACTGAGGTCTTGCAGGTGTTGCACAGTGTTTTCAGAATGAAGCTGGTTTTTTTTACCTTTTTGTGGCAAAAATGTTTGCTTTAGGGATTATGAATCTAGATCATATACTACAAGCTGGTCTTGTGTGGTACTGGTACAGTGGTGGGTACCAACCAAAATGGGCTCAAAGTATGATAGCTGATGACACGGTGATGTGCCATTAATATATGTGAAGAGCTAGCTCATCTGATCAGATCCCATGGAAAAGCTACTGTGGTGCAAATTGCTGAAAAATAAATGCTAGTTATGGTGAAAAGGTCTCGGAACCCAATGCATCGCAGTAAGGTGCATATAGGACAGTGTAGTAACTAATCGGTCATGGTGCCCATGCTGACCACTTTCCAACACCAAAAGTACCTTCCATTGTGTATACTTCAGAACTGGACAATGACGTAATGGAAGAAGCCTCGTCTGATGGTCTTTCCTTTTACATTATGTGGATAGCCAGTTGCATGTGTGTTGGTTACTTCCATAATAGATGTCACTAGAAGGCACTTCAGCGAGTGCAGTGTTATGGTCTGCTCTGCTGGAAGACCTTGTGTCCTAGCGTTCATATGGATTTTACCTTAAAGTGTACTGCCTACCTAAACCTCATTGCTGACCAAGTACACCCTTCATGACAACCGTATTCTCCAATAGCAGTGTCTCTAAGCAGAAAAATGCCCTTTTTCACAAGTCCTGTGATTTGAAACCGACCAAGCATATATGGAATATACTGGAAAAACAAGTCTGATACATGAAGACCTCACAACTTACAGGACTTAAAGGGCCTGCTGTCAACCTATTGATGTCAGACATCATAGGACCGCTGAAGAGGTCTTGTGGAGTCCATGCTTTGACAGGTCCAGGTGTATGGCTACTAGGCACACAAAACACAATATTGTTTTTTATTGTTATGGCTAATCCGTGTACAGAAACAGGAAGAAAACACAGGATCCATCGTTCATAATGGATAATTGTCATGACACCCTCCTCCCCTACCTCAGCATCATGCACAGGTTACATAGCATGCTCACAACACTTTCCCATAGATGTCAATGAGTCAACTCAACACACCAGTTTCCTTTGGTTCATATTGTTATTAAGTATACCTCTGTGAACTGCCAGCAACAGAGCACGGCAGCTGTGGTGTAAGTAAAACATATATATTCCATTTAATAGAGTATCAGAATGTTGATAGCACATTTTAATACAGTGGCAACATTTGGCAGCTTGTATGATGTAGCAGAGAGTCCCGCTTTCTCCACCCACAAAAGCTGTCCATCAATGTGTGGGCCAGAAAAGCAGGAGTCATAGCCTTTCTCAAGCAAGGATATTTGGATTAACCGAATCCACATTCACTTGGACTACGTGAATGGATATGCTCGGGAGATTTTACAGCGCAAAACAGTGGACTAAATTAAGAAGATATTTATTACATAAAAAACACAAACAACGCGTTTCGTCTGACAACTTCAGGTTCCTGAAGTCGTCATAGACAAAACGCGTTGTTTCTGTGTCTAAACCACAGGTTTACTCATTGCAGTTTAGTGTATATTTAGGTTATGGCATTTTAAAGAAAACTCTGTTTGAGATGAGGCCTGGGAAAAAAGAGAGGGGTACCAGCAAAAGCAGAGGAGTCAAATGTGTGCCTTCTCCCCACCCAGACAGTTTAGCAGACAAGTCTCTCCTACACATAGAGAGTGGAAGACCTGTCATTGAAGCTGAGCTAGGTGGGGAGAGGCCATACATTGGACTCCTGCTTATACTGTTACATTATTTCCCATGGACATAGTACATTGTGTGGTATAAATTAGATGATAGTTATGTAGGTTAGTATGATTCTATTAATACCAAATTTATATAGTTTGTTGTATGTTTTACTACTTTAAATGGCTCATGCAATGATTTTTTATTTTTATCATAAAAGTGCCCATTTAACATAAAGTTACACTACGGGTAAAAAAAAGTCTTGTCGATCTTGTTAGACGGTAGTTTTAAATTCATTGACCAATGCCAGGCAGCTGCTGTCCAGGCTAATAAATATAGTACATTTAAGGCATAGTCCTCAGAGGAACATAGTTGTCTATATAGATCACTTGTGAGCAACGTAAAATACGTGGTGCCAAAATATTGCACCTGCAATTCTGTCAGATAACTCAGTTTCTTGAAAATTATTGCAATACAAATTCTTGGTATTCAAATATTCATTTATTTTGCTATCAATGAAAAAACACAAACAGAATGAGACAAAAATCAAATCAAATGGAGCCGGCTCCATACACTACACCACGCAGCGCGTGTCTGGTATAAAAAAAGTTTCAAAAGAATTGAATGATAAATGTAAAAAAACTTGTGAAAGATTCAATTGAAAAAGGTCCGATTAGGGACCGAAACGTCAGAATAAACGAATCTTATTATAATTAAAAATGAAAGTATACTGACCATATGTTTTATGAAGCCGGATGATTAATACTATATTGCTCAATAAAGTTTTTTCTATGAATAAAAAACTACAGTGTCGGTGTGCAACCTTTTATATAAAGGACTAATAAATTCATAGGTAGCATTTAAAGAGGCATAAGTCCTCAAGGCAGGAACATAGGTTTGCCTCTATATAAATCACTAGTGAGGCAACATAAGGAATACAGTGGTGGCCAAAAGTATTGGCACCCCTGCAATTCTGTCAGATAATACTCAGTTTCTTCCTGAAAATGATTGCAATCACAAATTCTTTGGTATTAATATATTCATTTATTTTGCTTGCAATGAAAAAACACACAACAGGATGAGACAAAAATCAAATCATTGATCATTTCACCCAAAACTTCAAAAATGTGCCGGACAAAAGTATTGGCACCCTCAGCCTAATACTTGGTAGCACAACCTTTAGCCAAAATAACTGCGAACAATCACTTCCGGTCTTACAATGCTCTGCTGGAATTTTAGACCATTCTTCTTTGGCAAACTGCTCCAGGTCCCTGAGATTTGAAGGGCGCCTTCTCCAAACTGCCATTGTGAGATCTCTCCACAGGTGTTCTATGGGATTCAGGTCTGGACTCATTGCCGGCCACTTTAGAAGTCTCCAGTGCTTTCTCTCAAACCATTTTCTAGTGCTTTTTGAAGTGTGTTTTGGGTCATTGTCCTGCTGGAAGACCCATGACCTCTGAGGGAAACCCAGCTTTCTCACACTGGGCCCTACATTATGCTGCAAAATTTGTTGGTAGTCTCCAGACTTCATAATGCCATGCACACGGTCAAGCAGTCCTGTGCCAGAGGCAGCAAAGAAACCCCAAAACATCAGGGAACCTCCGCCATGTTTGACTATAGGGACCGTGTTCTTTTCTTTGAATGCCTCTTTTTTTTTTTTCTTGTAAACTCTATGTTGATGCCTTTTCCCAAAAAGCTCTACTTTTGTCTCATCTGACCAGAGAACATTCTTCCAAAACGTTTTAGGCTCTCAGGTAAGTTTGGGCAAACTCCAGCCTGGCTTTTTTATGTCTCGGGGTAAGAAGTGGGGTCTTAATGGGTATCCTACCATACAGTCCCTTTTCATTCAGACGCCGACGGATAGTACGGGTTGACACTGTTGTGGCCTCGGACTGCAGGGCAGCTTGAACTTGTTTGGATGTTAGTCGAGGTTCTTTATCCACCATCCGCACAATCTAGGGAGGTTAGCCACAGTGCCATGGGCTCCGTCCACATCTAGGGAGGTTAGCCACAGTGCCATAGGCTTTACACTCCTTGATGATACTGCGCATGGTAGACACAGGAACATTCAGGTCTTTGGAGATGGACTTGTAGCCTTGAGATTACTCATGCTTCCTCACAATTTGGATTCTCAAGTCCTCAGACAGTTCTTTGGTCTTCTTTCTTTTCTCCATGCTCAATGTGGTCCACACAAGGACACAGGACAGAGGTTGAGTCAACTTTATTCCATGTCAACTGGCTGAAGTGTGATTTAGTTATTGCCAACACCTGTTATGTGCCACAGGTAAGTTACAGGTGCTGTTAATTACACAAATTACAGAAGCATCATATGATTTTTCAAACAGTGCCAATACTTTTGTCCACCCCCTTTTTTATGTTTGGTGTGGAATTATATCCAATTTGGCTTTATAACAATTCTTTTTGTGGTTTTCCATTGAAGACAAATTAAATGACGATAATAATACCAAAGAATTTGTGATTGCAATCATTTTCAGGAAGAAACTGAGTATTATCTGACAGAATTGCAGGGGTGCCAATACGTATGGCCACCACTGTATTGTATACACTTGTGGGCACCAGTGTATAAGGAGGACATGATTGAACTAAAGAGGGTGCGCAGGAGGGTGACCAAATTGGTTAAGTGAATGGGGGTGGGGGAGTGCAGTACCAACATGGACTATCAAACTTGGGTTACTTAGCTTTGGGAAAAAAGGCTTCAAATAGATTTAATTACAATGTACAAGTATGTGAATGGACAGTATACAGATCTCTTGCATTATCTTTTTACACCTCGGCCTGTAACCAGGACAAGGGGGCATCATCTACGTCTAGAGGACAGAAGGTTTCACTATCATCAAAGGATTATTTATCACAATAGTGGCAAAACTAAGGAATTCGCTGCCACAAGAGGTTGTGATGGTGGATACATTGAACAAATTCAACAGTGGCTTAGACCCCTTTCTTAAGAAATATGTTACAGGGACTAGATTTTGGAGATAGGATGTTGATCCAAAGATTATTCTCATTGCCATATCTGGAGTTGGGAAGATATTTTCCATTTTATATCATTTTATATATATATTTGCCTTCCTTTGATGGACTTCATGGACCTTTGTCTTTTTCAACGTTCTCTACAATGAATGTTGCACTCACCTCTCCCCTCACCTGGCATCCAGTGCTGTGTCATCCTCACTCTCCACCGATCTCCTGTTTTTCATCTTGCTTCTTCTGAATGGGCAAGTGTCACTGCCTGACATCACAAAATGTAAGTGAGCTGACCGAACCGTGAATTCAGGCAGTGGCATGTAACTTCTGCAGCCAATCAGTGGCGTGAGTAGTGATGTCCCTGTTCGTCAGAAACAAAAAAAAAAAAACAGAAGACTGGTGGAGAGTGAAGACACCATAGTGTGTCATGTAGCATTGTAACCCTGTGATGAGAATAAGGCTAGGTCTACATGGTATGGGACAAAATACCCATCGAAAATCAAAACCTAAAAACTGCTTTGAACGTCATTTTTTTGTCTAAAGCTGTTTGGTTTCGACAAGGTTTTTTTGTGGTTTTCAATTTTTTGTTGAGGGTTTGGGTGGGTTTTTTGGTTTGGTTTCCAATGTATGCAAAATTTATATACCTTGTTTAAACACCTGAGCAGTTTTTCAGCAGAACCATCCAAACAACGCACCAAAAAACATCCAGCGGTTTACATAGACTTTCATAGTAAATATTCTGCCGTTTTTTTGCAACTTGTTTCAAAAAACGACCAGAAATGAGCTGAAAAATAAAACGTTCTGTGGAGACTACAGAACGTTTTTAGTATTAAAGTCTATGGCTAGGTCTACACGGCACTGGACAAACAACTCACTGAAAACTAAATCCTAAAACTGTTCACAAAACTGAGATTTTTGCCCAGTGCATGTTAAAAAATGGCTCAGAAACTGACCATTTTTTGCCGTTTTTTTTGCAGAAATGCACAGCATTAAAGGGGCTTTGCCACGCTGTAATGGTGACGTGGGATCCTCCAAAATGGGTATTTAATCACTTTTCTAAATATATGTCATCAAAAAAAGTGAAGCCTGTGAGAGCTACAGCATTGCTCAGTCCCCCTTAGTTTCCTGACAGTTTACATTAGACACGACCAGGACACTGACAGGAGCTGATCTGGCCGCGCTTGCGTGTTTGCACTTCTTATCTGATGACAGAGAACATGAACCAGCTTGCAAGAGGCTGGGGAGAAAGACCTTTTTCTTTTGTATAGAAAGTCCACTGGTTGTAATGTGATTATTTGAATAAACATTGTACACAATCCCTGCTTACTGGTTCTGTGCTCAGCCCCCCCTCTCTTTCCCCTGTGATGCTGCATCCTATGTTTATCTTCACTTCTGAGCAGACCATAGGTAAGGAACTCATGTCTTGGCAAAACCCCTTTAATTGCTGTGGATTTCTGCAAGTTCAGTGGTCTACATAGACTTTAATAGTAAATTTTCTCCCCTGTTTCTGGTGTTTTGTTTCAAAAAACGATTGGGAGCAGAAATGAGCTGGAAACAAAAATGTTCTTACTAGGTTTTTACTATTGGATTATATAAGATCTTTTTTCAGTCGTTTTATCCGCGGTCTCAGAAAATTGAAAAACGACCGAAACCGTGTGCAGTGGAGATCTAGCCTAAGGAGCCAGCAAAAAAAAGTGGTCTCTACAGTACAGGAAGTGTCAGTTTATCTGCAGGTATTCTTTGATTATTTTTTTTACTATAGATAGCGAGCTGGAAAACTCTTCTTAAAATTCTTAAACCAAAAAAAAAATTCTTAAACAAATAAAACCGAGTGTAAAATATGGGTCGAATTCTGATTTAGAACTTGACCAGTATTTTGTGTTTGCTGTGTGGACGCAGCCTTAAACAATCCCTATAAAAGGAATACTTCCACTAAAAGCTAAATACGCAACTGGATTAAACGATTCCAAAAATTATCTCCCCCCTCCTCCTCTTTTTTTTTTTTATCTTACTATCTGTGAGATAAGCAGGTCTTTTATCACTGTGACCGTCCTTTTCACAACAGAAACTGATGGAGTATGTTCCTAACCTCTGGCCTGTTGCTGCCTGTTAACAAAGACTGACCTACCAGGGTCCATGTGAGTGCTGTACAATCCAAAATGAATGAAGCCACATTTTTATTACTACCTTTACTACCATTCTACCATTTTAACAGCATACAGATTTCAATATCTAACACAAGACATTATTATATTAAACCAGGAATCCTCAAACTGCGGCCCCCCCAGCTGTTGGGAAACTACAACTCCCATCATTCCCACTGTTATAGATTATATAAATGCATGATGGGAGTTGAAGTTTCCCAACAGCTGGGGGGCCGCAGTTTGAGGATGCCTGTATTAAACTATTGTGCATTATTGCTATTCTAAAGTATGATATGGTATGGTATATGGGACTAGCTGGTGGTCCCCTTTAAGCCATGGTTTAATTGCAAATTTTGTACCCACTTTTCCCATACATATTCATTCTTCACTAATCATTGAAAGATGTGGATAAAAACCTACTGAAGATTTCCGTTTTCTAGAGCTGGTTGCAGTCTGTGCACAATTTATATGTTTTCTCTGTATGAATATATGTCTGCCATAATTCTTCCCATAGGACAAAACATTTTAGTAGATTAATCTGATTAAATGAACACGACTGGAACGATGATGAGTATCAAATCAAGTTATCTTCTTAATTGAGGAAGCGATCAATGTGCCAGATTAAATGTTCCTGTGTGATATGATGGTAATGTGGCATAAAGAATAAACATAAAAAGTTAATGTATTTTTTTTTTTATACTTTGTCCTTTTAGTTTTTTTGGAATCTAGAACTGAAGAATGTTCATAAACTCCAAGGCTATAATGACACATAGCTATAAACACAGCAGAGAGCAGAAAGGCTCGTGTCCCTATAATTCACTGATTGCGTGCATCGGGCCAGTTTTTTTTCCCCATTGTGTTGTAAAAATGAAATCCCAGGCTGCCTAATGCATAGCCTGTCTCCAGCCGCTGCATTCCCATAGCTCAGAATGACCCCAGATACAGCACATTGTACTAGCCTGTCACGTGTGACAGAAAGTGCTGGCTGTCCTTTTCACAACAAACATGAAACATTTGCACCTCCAGCATTTTTACACAATGGGGTACATGTTAGCAAGTGTACATGTAAGTTTCATAAAGTGATCTCATCCCTTTTCTTTTCCTTCACCTTTTTTTTTTCCTCTTGGAAATTTCATCTTTCCATGCCTGGGAGGACCACTCTCCGTTTATCAAACTGTTTCCAGCAACGGTTTGAAAAAACACATTAGGACACATGAGAGTTTTGATGCTGCGTGTGTATGGTAAGTACCACTGAGGTGTTGTATAGTCTTACAATATGCCCATTATTATAGAGGGAAGGTAAGTACTGGGTATTACGCAGTGAGCTGAATGTCTAAATTATAATTACCTGAATTTACAAAGCTGAATATAATAGACAATGATCAGTACAGTACACAACAGTATGAAGTGATAGTGTTGTACTCATCAACTGCTTATTATGACCATGTATATTTTGCTTTATGTTGAGATATTATTTTTTTTATTTTTTTTTTATAATTCTTAGCAATAACATTTATGATTGTTTTACGTTTTCCTTCGCAGCTAAGATAAAGATTTGGCATGGCTGGTTTTTTTAGGCATTTTATTCAAAGAATGTATTTGGTGTATTGTTCTGATGACTATTGTACACAGCACATCAGTGTCTGACGGAATAATTGTGTTTGTAGTTTTTAAGTTTCACGATTTAAAGTTTGCATGGTTGCCAGTGCATGTAAATTGAAATGGCTGCTTCCTTTGTGTATAGTAATCTGCAATGCTGGAAGAATTAGAAGAATTTGAGGGTCCTGGAAATGAAAGGGCAGAAGCACAGCCCCCTAATACACATGATAAGGGCAAGAAGAAGCTACTTGGTAAATATATCACTCCAATCTGTTTTTCTATTTCATAAACAAGCGGATAAAAAAAAAAAAAAAATATATATATATATATATATATATATATATTGTGTGTGTTATGTTGCTGCTATTTATTAAATACAATCAATGTCCACATGGAGTAGTATATTGGTATTTGTGAAATTTGTTGCTAAACTTGCAATGCAAGAGGTTTAGAATTTAATGTATGGCAACTACTATGTATTTGTACAACAAGGCCCCAATCACACCCGTTTTTGCTCCGGTCATGCTGTTTGCTGGGACACTATGAAAAATTTATCCTTAGGTTATAGCAATCGAGTTACGAAACGTATATGGTTTGTGAGCTACCACATGATATGAATGGGGCCTTACAAACCCATAAAATCATATACTAAGATATCATAACATGTTAAATGTTCCTTTATGGCTGTCATACTGATTATAATGGGATTATGTATACAGGGATGGGTATTTTTTGTTTAAATATGGATTTTTATACTTATTTTATTTTTGTATTCTTGGATTTGTTTTATTGGATCTATAGAGTTCTAGTAGAAAATGATAAAATAGAATAATACCAATTCCTAACATAGCCAATCCAAAATGCAATCATTAGAGGAGTTATAACTTTCTTTTTGAAATCCATTGGTTTGGAAAATATTATATATATATATATATATATATATATATATATATATATATATATATATATATATATATATATTTCATATTTAAATACGTGAAATACTTATTATATGAGTGCCAAAAAGCTATTGTTAATTCACCCAAAAATATAATACTTCTAGTGTAGACCAACAAAAATGTATGGCATTACTTAATGTCTATTCAGAGAATAAGGTAACTGGCTTCCTGATATGAGAATAAAATGTATTAAACACAGTGCTGTCTGTTAAAGGAGTGTTCCCAGGAAGCCATTTCCAAGTTACAGGTCGGCTTGTAGCTAGCTATGAGCCGACCATATTATAGAATGAGAAGGGCACTTGTAGCTGTTCTTCCCATTCATTTCTGTGGTAGTTCCAAATATGGCTGAACACACTTTGATTTAGTGAAAACACCCCTTAATATTACTAATAACTATATGTAGATGTGTCACGGCTGAGTTTAATATTTTATCTCTGGTTTTACATAGGGCTGCTCAAAAAAACCTTCTGCACAAATGATACGACATTAACGGGGTATTCCCATCTTAGAATCTTTTGCCATATTGCTAGGATATGCCATAGTGTTATAACTGATGGGGTTGCAATCTTCGGGACCTGTGCTGATTCGGCGACCACAGAGTTCCCTTTAGCTTTTTTGCTGCACAGTGCTCCTATATGGAGAAGGCCTTTAAAGGAATATGTTAGCAGAAAATAACTTGCTGTTTAAATATGCTAAATACTTGGTGATTTTTATTTTTTCCATGTCACAATCTATATTTGCAAAAAAAATAAAAAATCTTGAAATCCTGCAGTTTCGCTCCGGTCACTAAACCTATTATTAAGCTGACAGGTCCTGTTCTGTAGAAAAACATTTTCAGCAGTCTCCGCATTATCAACACAGGCAGTCATACAATCAAAGGTGACAACAATGTGTAGATAACACTGCTTTTCCCTATTCACAATAGGAGACAGTCACAACTCACCTTTCCCCCTCCCTTCACAATGACTGCTTCCCAGGTCACAGAGCATGCCTAGAAACTTTCCTATAGATGTCAACGAGTCAGCTCCTGTCCATAGGCTTTTAATTCTTTGTAGTTGCAGTAAAGTATATCTCTGAATGTTGTTAAAAGCAGCTCAGGCATACTATACTTGTATACAGAAAAGGGAATTTAAAAATCAGAAATTATTAATAGCTAAGAAAAGAACATAATTCAGTATTTGGTTATATTTTTAAAAAATGTTGGTGATTCATTCAGTTTAAAAAGGGGAAGTCGGAATGTTTGACGTATATTGCCAGAATATGTCATTATTTCATGATTAAACCACAGTGATTAAATGAGAATTGGTTGGGATTCTGTCAACGACCTATCAATCATAAGAGGTTGTGGCCATTACAATAAAATAACCTATTCTAAAAGAAACAAATCCAGTTTAAACCAGAAGTTTACACACACTATATAAAAGACACATATGCATGTTTTTCTCACTATCTAACATGAAATCAGAATAAACCTTACCCGTTTTAGGTCAATTAGGAACCAAAATTATTTATATTTGCCAAATGCCAGAATGAGAGAATTTTTTTAAGGCATTTTTATTACTTTCTGCAAAGTCAAAAGTTTACATACATTTCATCAGTATTTGGTAGTATTGCCCTTAAACTGTATGACTGGGGTTATATGTTTTGGATATCTTTTCATAAGCTTCTCACAATAGTTGGTAGGAATTTTGGCCCATTCCTCCTGACAGAACTGGTGTAACTGAGCCATGTTTGTAGGTCGTCTTGCTCGTATCTGCCTTTTCATAAATTTTCAAGGATTGAGATCAGGGCTTTGTGATGGCCACTCCAAAAAAAATGACTTGGTTATCCTTAAGCCACTTTGTAATCAGTTTGTCAGTATGCTTCGGGTCTTTGTTCATTTGGAAGACCCATTTCTACCCAAGCTTAAAGGGGATGTATCGGTTCTTCAGTTTGTGTGTTTCATTGTGCTCTCAGCTCTACAAATTCAGGGGTGTTTCTTCCCCTCCCAGCTGGGTGTTTCTTAACATCATCCCCCCCTTCACTGTTCATGCTGGCTCCCGAGGCTCCCCCTCCCCGAGTCCACCTGTGTCGTTCTCCCAATGCAGTCTTATTTTGTAAGTATGTTTACATACCACAGGCTTGCATTCAGTCTAGACAATTTTCTATGAACTCAGAGCACTGATCTCCTCTCACAGCTGGAGGTTTGTTACAATTGAATCCCGTTTTCTACGAACTCTTCCAGAGCAGCACAGATCTCACTGCTATGTTTACACGCAGGAGCATTTAGGCATCGAGGCACAATTCTGCTGCTTTCTGATTGTAGAAGCCCTACAGTAGTATTGTGTTTCTTCTGGCTGTGCAGAGTGAAATTGCTGTCGGTCCCTTACTTTGAGTGACAGAGACAGCCTAATGCTCCGTCTATGTTTGCATTAGGCACCGACCACAATTCTGCTGTTTTCTGATTGTAGAAGCAGATGCAGTGCCTCTGTGTTTCTGCTGGCTGTGCAGAGTGAAATTGTGCCGGTCCCTTTCTTTGAGTGAGAGAGGCAGGAATGCTCGCTCCCGTGAATAGAACCGGGGGCCAGACAGAATGCAAATTAGTAGAGCCATCAGCCAATGACATGAAAAGAGGAAGAATCCGACCGGCACTGGGGAACTGTGTTTACAGAAATAGAAGATAAGGGATCCTGTGAAAACTAGAAAGCTTTGCTAATGACATCCAATTGCAAAGTTGCTTGTTTTCGCTGTCCCCTTATTCTGAAGACCATTTAATTAAATGATACAGCCCCTTTAAACTTCCTGGCTGATGTTTTGAGATGTTGCTTCAGTATTGCCACATAATCTTTCCTCACGATGCCATCTATTTTGTGAAGTGCACCAGTCCCCCCTGCAGAAAAACAACCCCGCAACACAATGCTGCCACCCCCATGTTTCACAGATGGGATGGTGTTCTTAGGCTTCCAAGCTTCTCCCTTTTTCCTCCTATGTAACGATTATCATTTTGGCCAAACAGTTCAATTTTAGTTTCATCACACCACAGGACGTCTCCAAAAATGTAGGTCTTTGTTCATTTGCAGACATGAATCTGGCTTTTATATGTTTATTTTGGAGTAGTGGCTTCTTCCTGGCAGAGTGGCCATTCAGCCCATGTTGATACAGTATTCCTTTCACTGTGGATAATGACACAAACTTACCAACTTCCGCTAGCATCTTCACAAGATCTTTTGATTTTCTTCTTGGGTTGATATCCACATGTTGGATCCAAGCATGTTCATCTCTGAGACGCAGAACCCGTCTCCTTCCTGAGCAGTATAATGGCTGGACATTCACATCTTGTTTGTACTAGGGTATAATTGTTTGTACAGATGAACAAGGCACCTTCAGGTATCTGGAAATTGCATCCAAGGATGTACCAGACTTCTGCAAGTGCACAATTCTTTTCCTGATATTTTGGCTGATTTCTTTAGACTTTCCAATGATGTTACACACAGAAGCAGTGTGTTTCTGGTGTGCTTTAAAATATACATCCACAGGTGTGTCTCTAACTCAGATTTTGCCATTAAACCAGAAGCTTTCAAAGACATGACATCAACATATGGGCTGTCCCAAATTGTTTAGAGGCATAGTAATCCTAGTTTATGTAAACTTTTGACTTTGCAGAAAGTAATAAAAGTGCCTTAAAGTCTTCTTCCTTCATTATTCTGGCATCTGACAAATATAAATAATTTTGGTAATTCTAATTGACCTAAAATGGGTAATGTTTATTCTGATTTCATGTCAGATAGTGAGAAAAACATGCTTATATGACTTTTTATATAATGTCTGTAAATTTCTGGTTTTGTTTCCTTTGTAATAGGTTATTTTATTGTAATGGCCACATCCTCTTTTATGTGTTAGAGTGGGTATTAGTGGCATTTCTACTATAAATCTTTACTACATTAAAAACCAGTTCTGTATATTTCACAGGTGATCATATTTAATCAAAGCAAAAAATGGGTCCTTTTATTATTTGCTTTGTTTCTTGGAAATCATGAATACATTTCACACTTACTTTTACACATTGACTGGAATGGTGCAAGGCCCAGTTGGCCTACTTCCATGCTTAATGGAGAATAAATATATATGTTTTCTTTATAAAGAGATTATAGCTATCTAAATGGTTTAAAGGGTATATGACAATCATTTAAAAATATACATTTTTATGACTTATTTAAAAAAATCTTAAAGCATTGTGTCACCTTCAATGAACATAATACAGTTTACAACAAAATGTGGCTCTCCAGAAGTGCTAAGGAACAATATATACAGTATAATAAAGTATGAATTATATGTTTTCAAGAATCAGGAAATAATAAAAGAAACATTTAATCCTTAGAAGGTCTCAAAGTCAACAAAATATTACATTGTCATTATTTATTTAACAAAAACTAGACCAAAATGCAGAAATAGTGTGTGAAAAATGAAGTACACCTTTACTGCTTTTATAGAAATAAGTGATATAAAAGGCAAGAGTGGTAGCCAGTTGCTCCTAATAAACTGCCCTTGATTTATTGATCACCAGAAAGTGTAACCAGAAGTTTGGCAAATAGCTGGTCTGGAGAATTCAGATGTGTGCAAAGGAAGAAAGACAGCAGCCATGATCTTATAGAACCAATTGTTGCTGCCTGCCCCCCAGTCTTGGAAGAATTTTAAGACCATTTACAAACAAATTAAAGTCCATTATTCTAAAGTAAGAAAGATTATTCACAAGTGGAAAACATTCAAGACCGTTACCAACCTTTTCCAAAGAGGATATATCAGCAAATTCACCCAAGCTCATGCTACGCAAAGCTCAGGTAAAACTGCAAAAAAAATCCATGAGCCATGTACCAGACTCTACAAGCTTCAGTGAGCATGTTAAATCTTTAAGTTCATTACAGTACAGTTAGAAAAAGAACTACACTCTCACATAAAAAAAAAATAGATCGGCAACAGGTGTATCTTTTTTTCACTTATTGGAAAACAAAGTAGCAAAATAGCAAAGTAGCAGACTTGAATCAACCCACTGGGAGGAATGACTCTCACTATAGCTGCAGGCGGTGCTCAGTCCTTGCAGAAAAAAATCCAAAGTGGTAACATGAAGAGATAAACAGACGGCACTCGCCAATTTTCTCAGCAGCGTTTCTTTATTTCATGATAGCTAAAAACCGGACGGGGACAGGAGGTTACAAATCACCAACGATCAATTCGCGCTCACTTGCGCTTTCTCAAGGTGTGTCGGAAAAATGACGTAGCACGTCTTATATCCTGTCTATGCCTGTCCTCACGATACTAAACAGCAACAGTTATTTATCAATAAAAAAACCAAAACAACATCTCATTACAACACAATACATTATCATATCACAGATTATACAAAAACACTTATAATCATAAAATGGAGAAAAAATCGTTTGTCATTTAACCCATCGATCCAAGGCATCAGTGCGCAAAATCCATCTACTCAGCTTGCAAGAGTTGTGTATCCCGGTCTATTCCTGCATCTGACGGAAAGACCCTCTGAATTCCTGCGAATAGAATACCAGACGTATCACCTCCATGTACTTCATTGCATATGTGATATAAATTTGGGGCACCCTTCCTTGTTTTGACTGAGTAGAGTTTGTTCCGTATTCTGCTAAATAAAGGACGAATCGTGTTGCCAATTGTAAAAAAATCCGCATTTTGCACCATAGAACATACACCAAAAAATTGGTGCAAACAGGGTAATATATCCTTCACTGTATGGTTCCCTGCCCCAATATGTACAGTTTTTACCTAAGACATTTTACTGCAAAACGAACAAGATCCACATCTAAAATTACCTCTTGGGGGAACAATTTTTATAACCAATTATTTTTACCGCTCTTTAAATTTCCGTGGACCAATTCGTCCGTAGGCTGCGGCATTTCCTGAATTTTAACAATGGGAGGTTCCTTAGTCTTTTCTGCAATTTTAGATCTGACTCTAAAATATGCCAATACTTCTTATTGCTCTGTTATTTACATGGGACATATTATTGTACTCAAAGGAAAAAATGGACCTATCACATCTTTTCCTTGTCCTCCCTCCAAAGGCAACTTCTGTCGATCCTGGTTAAATTTAGCTTTGGTAAATGCTTCTGAATCAATTGCTCATTGTAACCCCTATCTCTTAATCGATCCGCTAATTCTAGGGATTGTTCCAAAAAGTCATGGTACTCACTGTTGTTACGTTTCAATCTAAGAAACTTTCTTTGGTGAAGAAGAACCCGTTCACAACATCAACTGAAGTCCAGAACACTCTCAGTGAAGTAGGTGTATCTGTCTCTAGTCAACAGTAAAGAGAAGACTCCATGAAAATAAATCCCAAAGGGTTCACATCTAGATGCAAACCATTCATCAATGCCAAAAATGGGACAGGCCAGAGTTAAATTTGCCGAACAAACACTCAAAAAGCCAGCTCAGTTCTGGAAAAGTATTCTATGGACAGATGAGACAAAGATCAACCTGTACCAGAATGATGGGAAGAAAAAAGTTTGGAGAAGAAAAGGGAACGGCACATAATCCAAGGCACACCACATCCTAGTAAAACATGGTGGAGGCAACGTGACGGCATGGGCATGCATGGGCTTTTAAATGGCACTGGGTCACAATGTGTTTATTGATGACATAACACCCGACAAGAGTAGCCGGATGAATTCTGAAGTGTACGGGATTTTACTTTCACCCCAGATTCAGCCAAATGCTGCCAAAGTTATCGGACGGCGCTTCATAGTACAGATGGACAATGACCCCAAGCATACAGCCAAAGCTACCCAGGAGTTCTTTGAGTGCCAAAAAGTGGAACATTCTGAAAATGGCCAAGTCAATCAACCGATCTCAACCCAATTGAGCATGCATTTCACTTGCTCAAATCCAGATTAAGACGGAAAGATCCACAAAACAAGCAAGACCTTTGAAGGCTGCGGCTGTAAAAGGCCTGGCAAAGCATTAAGAAGGAGGAAACCCAGCGTTTGGTGATGTCCATGGGTTTCAAGACTTAAGGCAGTGATTTGCCTCCAAAGGATTCCCCACAAAATATTGAAACTAAAAATATTTTGGTTGGGCTATGTTTATTTGTCCAATTACTTTTGAGCTCCTAAAAGGGGGAGTGTTTGTAAAGAATTGTGTACAATTCCTACAATTTCGATCAGATATTTTTGTTTACCCATCAAATTAAACGTTACAATCTGCACTTGAATTCTGTTGTAGAGGTTTCATTTCAAACCCCAATGGGGTGGCATGCAGAGCCCAACTCGCAAAACTTGTGTCAGTGTCCAAATATTTCTGGCCCTAACTGTAGCTGTCATTTTCCTATATCCTTTTGTAACACATTTGTCATCAAATAAAGTAATCTCAACATCCAAAAAAACAAGCCATTTGCCCCCAAAATTAGATGTAAACTCCATGTTCAAATTGTTATCATTAATATAAGTCACAAAATTATAGAACTGGGATTCTGATCCTGACCACACTATTAGGATATCATCAATAAAGCGTGTCCAGTGTGCTATATATTTTACATATGGATTCCTCACATTGTAAACGCACTTCTCCTCCCAATTGGCTAGAAACAAATTGGCAAAAGTGCGGGCTACCGGCGTCCCCATGGCCGTCCCGGTCCTTTGCACAGACCAATCATCCCCAAATCTGAAGGCATTATGTCTTAGAACAAAGTCTAATGCTTTGCATATGAAATCTACCTGCTCTGCATTCCTGTCAGTTCTATCAAGAAATGACCTCACAGCCCTTACTCCATCCACATGTTGATTTTAGTATAAAGACTGACAAATTATAGTTCCCAGTCTAAATCTGTGGACACCGGAAAATTGTTCAAAGTTTGCAATAAGCCTTAGTATCTAATAAATATGAGGGGACACTCAATAGTAGGGGTTTCTCAACAGCCAATCTAAATATTGGGACAATGGTTCTGTCACTGATCTCTACTGGCCACAAATGGGGCGGCCAGGAGAATTTGTCATCGACTTATGTATCTTTGGAAGGAAGTACCAATTAGGCTTAGATGGCTTTAAAGGTAATAATTTTTCTGCGAATCGTTATGAAAAAAAGCCAATTGATCTTCCTTTGTGTAACAAAGTACGTAAACCACTTAGTTACATCGACATGGATTACAACGTAATTTTTCATAGTTTTAAACATCTTCCAATTGGCGCTTTGCTTCGGATACATAATATTCTTATCCATTCCACAATATTTCCCCCCTTGTCAGGGGCTTAATTATAACACACTGTTACTCATCAATTCTTTCAGAGCCTCCCTTTCATTACAAGTTAAATTAGATGACACTTCTGGAAATATCAACGCTTTCACGTCCCTATAAACAGCTCTCTTAAAATTAAACAAAGATGAGCCCGGGTGAAAGGGGGGAAAAAAAGAACTCCAAAACTCCACCACAAAAAATTGTCTACTTTGTTCCATTTCACAAATCACCATCCATATCGACCTCAAGAAGATCTAAGTAAATCAGACATAACTTCACGATCCGTATTAGACAGATCACTATCCACAAAAAAGCCCAATTTACTAATGATAGTACTCATTTCTCCTGGGAGGGTATTACCTTCTTGGAGTTGTTTATTTTTAAATATTTTAAAGAGATTCAATTTTCGGAGGGATTTCTCTAAGTCTATCTCAAATTGGCATACATCAAATTTTTTAGAAAGACAAAAGTTTAAACCCTTAGATAGCAAGGACAGTGCACCCGGACTCAGATAATTTTGAACAAATTTACACATTGGTTATAAATCACCCCTGCCGATCTGTGGAAACCTGAGGAGCAGGAGCCTCTACTTTTTCCAAGAGACCTGCTTCCTCTTGAACCCACCCCCCATTCGGAGGGTTTGTTTTTCTTCTTGCGGCCACCTCGGCGGACTCTCCACCTAAAGGGCCAGATGATGTGGAGCCACCAATTTCTCCCATCAATTTGGCTGCTGTATGTCCCATTTTATTATCCTCATTTCCACTAGAGTCTGAACCAGAATCAGTTGTCCAATAATCCCTCTGCCTCTTGGAACGTGGTTTTCTCCTATTGAACTTAAACAGTCTTTTGTTTTTTTGTGGTTGTTGTTCCTTCCAAGTAAACACTTTATTGTGATCGAAGTCCAATTTGTCTCCCACAAACTTATCTCGTTTTCCCTTTTTTTTATTTCATTCTGTATTGGAATCAGTTTATTATCTAGCTTCTTCTGAAATGCATATCATTGAGCTTCTGTTAGTCTGGTTTGTAGCTCAATCTTTGCTAGACTTAACTCCTTCTGAACCTGATCATACTCAGCTGACGATCTTTCCAAGACAAGCTGTGTCAACTTCAAAGAATGTTCAATGTGTGCCTCCATCCACTTCAACACGAAATTCATCTTTATCTCGATATTGTGTTATAAACTTTGGTATACTCTTAAGCCCCGTGGTGATTCTTACTTTCTATATACGATTGTTAAAGTGTTATTTGTCAAAATAAACGCACCTCCTTTTCAGATAATGAGACAACACCCATACTCCAAACAAAGTGTGCTTAAAACCGTAACTTCCTCTTTGGGGTTTTTACATTGAGAAAAGAAACCACCTTTTGCCGACCCGTCGGCTGCTAGAGAGTTTACAGATATCCCCGTAAACCATGTTGTCTTCAAAAACAAATTTCTGTTTCCATAATTACACATGTGCTCAGATCCACAGACAAAGTCCAAAGAACTACACTCTCACATAGAAAAAATAGATCGGCACCAGGTGTATCTTTTTTTCACTTATTGGAAAACAAAGTAGCAAAATAGCAAAGTAGCAGACTTGAATCAACTCACTTGGAGGAATGAATCTCACTATAGCTGGGAGGCGGTGCTCAGTCCTTGCAGAAAAAATCCAAAGTGGTAACATGAAGGGGATAAACAGACGGCATCGCCAAATCTTCCAAACAGCGTTTCTTTATTTCACAATAGCTAAAAACCGGACGGGGACAGGAGGTTACAAATCACCACACGATCGTTTCGCGGCTCACTTGCGTTTCCCCAAGGTGTGTCGGGAAAATGAACGTTTGCACGTCTTATATCCCCTCTATGCCTGTCCTCACGATACTAAACAGCAACAATATATTTTTCAAAATAACAACAAAAAAAACAATCTCATTACAAAACATACATTATCATATCACAGTTTTTAGAGGGTCTTTCCGTCAGATGCAGGAATAGAACCGGGATACAGACTTTGCAAGCTGAGGCTAGATGGATTTTGCGCACTGATGCCTTGGGATCGATGGGGTTAAATGACAGAAACGATTTTTCTCCATTTTTATGATTATAAGTGTTTTTGTATAATCTGTGATATGATAATGTATTGTGTTGTAATGAGATGTTGTTTTGTTGTTATATTGATAAATATATTATTGCTGTTTAGGATCGTGAGGACAGGCATAGACGGGATATAAGACGTGCTACGTCATTTCCCGACACACCATGAGAAAGCGCAAGAGAGCGCGAAACGATCGTTGGTGATTTGTAACCTCCTGACCCCGTCCGGTTTTAGCTATCATGAAATAAAGAAACGCTGCTGAGAAAATTGGTGAGTGCCGTCTGTTTATCTCTTCATGTTAACAATTAGAAAAAGACTGAACAAGTTGTGCTGGTTTGGAAGCACTGTCAGGAGAAAGCTTTTTCATTCTAATACGAATATGGGAGCATGGCTTAAATTGGTAAAGCTGCATCTAAACAAACACCAAAACTTCTGAAACAAAAGTCTTTTTGCCTTTCTGGAGCCACTGAGGTCTCTCTGACATGATCAGCCGCCGCACACTTATGGGGCAATAGTCTCACCCATTATCCTGACAAAATAGGACAACCGTCTATCTACCAACTAATCTTCTCCTCATACTGACTTCTTCCCTGGGTTTCCCAGGTTTCTTCTCTTTCCTCATTTCCCCCTGGCATTTTGATGCCACCTACTGTCAGATAGGGAAATTGGCAGCTCCAGCTCTATAAATGTATAGTGCTGCTTTTGGCAAGAACCAAACACAATATATCGGCACAGACAACTCATACCTACTGTCAAGCCTGATAGTGGAGTAGTGATGATTTGGGCTTGTGTTGCTCCAAAGGGCAGTTTTACAAGTTATTGGTTCATGGGGTGTACTTAGTTTTATACACATGACGTTTACATTTTGGCTTCATTTTACCGTAAATAAATAATGACACGGAGGAATCTATTGTGTGGTGTTGTACACTTGAGATTTTAACCCATCAAGCCCCAGGCCCGAAAAGTACTTAATGACCAGCATATTTTTTTTTCTTGCCTGTTTGTGTTTCAACGGTCATATCTTTTTTTATTTTTTTAATGACGCGGTTGTATGAGGCCTTGTTATATGCGGGAGAAGTTGTGATTTTAATTTTTTATTTTTAATTTTTTTACACCATTCGCATTTCACACTAAATAACCTGTTATATTAATTCTACAGGTTATTACGGTCATGTGGATACCTAATATGCGTGTTTTTTGTGTGTAATGTAGGCACAATTATTGTTTATTTTTTATACTTTGTTTTTTACTTTGTTTTTATAATCCCATGAAGGGATAACTATTTTACATATCTTTTTACACTTAGTAATGTATTAGCATATTCGTATATGCTAATACATTAGACTTTGTGTTAGTGTGACACAGGCAGCAGTCATGGCAGCACACAGTCTGCCCTGACTGCAGGGCTTGTTATACAGACAGCCCTGGGCTCTTTAGGTCCCCGGGTGATGTACAGATATTCCCTGGGCTCCATCGGGTCAGCAGGAGTCCCGATCACCTGATGGAGCAGGTGAATGCCTTTTGATTATGCTGTGGTCACGGATTGGAGGTTTTCTCTGCTTCCCGACACTTATGGAGACTTCTCTAGGAACAGAGCTGTTGAGTACAGCTCTGTTCCTAGCGCAGCTGTGGCGTTGGTAGTAGCAAAACTTCTCTTTCTGTAGTGAGGTCTAAAGACTTCGCTGCAGAAAGAGGACCTGCACCTCCCGCCGAATATAGTCAGTGGGCTGTTGCAAAGGAGTTAAGACCTTCCAAGGACCAGCTTTTATTATGTCCTGATAGGTAAAACAAGAAGGTTTCCATTGTAGGAATTTTATGGCATGGCTAAACAAAAGCTGTGTTGCATCAGAAATGTTCTAAAAATGAAATTTCAGAGCAAATTGTTATGATTCCAAATATTCTGTGCAGCCCATTTGTTCTGGAAATCTTTGTTGGCCATGTATTTCCTCAACGTACATTTCTGAAATATATTTTAAAAAGGTCAGAAGATCTTGTGTTAGGAGTTTCACCAAAAATATACCTATTACCAAAGTCTGGTAATTATGATTGGGTTATTTCAACTTTGACTTGATTGTGGAGTGCCCATGGGTTTGCATGGCAACCAGGGGCATAGTGACGCTTATATACCATTTTATTAAGCATGTGTATTATACCAGCAATTAGGTGATTATATGGTCAAGTCTCCAAGTGTAAATTAAGAAAAGTAAAAATAAAAAAAAGTTTAAAAATATTATAAAATAGAAAAAATGGTTTATTATTTATGAATATTAAAACATATATATTATACACATGTAGCTGTACCAGTAATTTATATGTTTTAATATTAAAAACCTATATTACAAAATGATGATAATTAAAAGGTTTTTCTCACTATGCTGAGTCACAAGCAGTTTTACACTCTTTTTTTTTTTTTTTTCTCAGACCGTGGGTGGTTCTGTAGTACTGATTAGCATATCTAGCATCTCTGTAAGTAGCTGAGCCATTACAATGACAAGTGAAGGGATGTTATCTTTTCAGTAAACAAAAGGTACATGTGCTTTGAGGACTGAAAACAATGGCTTATCGGTAATACTGTTAAGAGAGGATTAGTTTGCTCTGGAGCTCAGTCTGTTCATGGGGTAAACTCACTCCCTGCTTTAAGCCATCTCCTCTAATCAGATTATGGTCAGGGAACTGTAGAAACCTATGTGCTTTTAGACCACATAAAATGTCTCTTATCTCATGAGTAAAGTAAAATCTATTGACCAATGTATTTAGAAACAAAACAGTCTCTCATATACAAATGAACGCTGCTCACCATAATGTGGAATCCTTTGCACCTGCTTCTTTGCCTGGCTGAAATTCACAGCAGTGATCCGCACGGTTCACAGGTTCCCAGTATCCTGCTAGACAAATACTTCAGCAAAAAGAAGATTAGAACCAGCGATTCTTCTGTGTTTAAAAATTGATGCCTTTATTTCCATCCGTGGATGTAGGGGGTACAGGGGATCGACCAACGCGTTTCGGGCATTCACATATTGCCCTTGTTCACGGTAATGCTTACATTTTCCGTTTCGTCTTAAATAGCTAAAAGGGGCGGTACTCACATTACGACGTCATTTCCCCTTCAAATAAAAATAACAGAGCTAAAAGCTACACTGTGGTATTACATTGAAATAATTACATTTATTATATACAATGTGATGATGTTATAAAAGAGAATATGAATCAGAATACATTAGTAAATATAAGCTAAATCGTTCCTATAGTTCATTCCCGAAGGGAACCGTGTTTCTAGTTCATATATCCAGGCAGCTTCGCGCAGACGCACATTGTGCTGCCAGTCACTTCCATTTACGGGGCATTCTACCTTTTCTATTCCATACCAACGAAAATCTGTAAATGAGTTTTCATGGCATTCTACGAAATGTTTGGTGACCCCTGAGTAAGTGCTTTTCCCTTTCTTTATATTGGTTATATGTTCTGCAATGCGTGTTTTTCCTTTTCGGATTGTGCTTCCTACATAGAGAATATTACAGGCTATGCATTGTACTACATAAATAAGGGGATTTGTGTCACAATTTAAAAAATCTTTTATTTTGGATGTTTTGTTTTTGTTTGGTCCCATAAAACTTTCCTTTTTAATGCTCAGTTTGCATACGTTGCATCTTTTTTTTGTTGCATGGGAAGAAGCCTTTTAAATTCATCCAGGTTTCTGTTTGTTTCTTATCTGTAAATTTGCTTCTCATCACCTCATCTGCTATGGTTTTGCTCCTTTTAGCTACCATATGGACTCCCTCATCTATAATATTTGCCAGTATGGGATCTTCTCTTAATATATTTAAGTTTTTATAAAATATCTTTTTAATATCATTAATTCCTGGCTATATTTTGTTGAGAAAACAATTCCTTTCTTTTTTGTCTTTGTGTTTTTTGTTTTTTCCTTCAACAGGTTTTCCTGTGTCTTCCCTTGCATTTTCTTTTTGGCTTCCTGCATTATCTTATTTGTATAACCTCTTTTTTCCAGTCTACTGTCTATGATTTGTATCTGTTTGTTATACTCTGCTTTTTCCGTGCATGCTCTCCGTGCTCTACTGTATTCCCCCAGTGGTATTGCATACTTTGTGTGTATTGGATGACAACTGTCTGCGCGTAATATAGTGTTACCACTGGTGGGTTTTCGGTATAATGTGGTCATGATTTTAGTGTCTTTTACTATCAATTCCACATCTAAGAAGGAAATTTTTTCCTCCTGTACTGTGTGGGTAAACCTTAAGTTGGCAGTATTGTGATTGACATAAGAAATAAAGTCCGGTATGGACGCCACATCGCGACCCCATACTATGAGGAGGTCGTCGAGGTAGCGCCCATACAAAATAAAAGATTTTATAAATTGTGACACAAATCACCTTATTTATGTAGTACAATGCATAGCCTGTAATATTCTCTATGTAGGAAGCACAATCCGAAAAGGAAAAACACGCATTGCAGAACATATTACCAATATAAAGAAAGGGAAAAGCACTTACTCAGGGGTCACCAAACATTTCATAGAATGCCATGAAAATTCATTTACAGATTTTCGTTGGTATGGAATAGAAAAGGTAGAATGCCCCGTAAATGGAAGTGACTGGCAGCACAATGTGCGTCTGCGCGAAGCTGCCTGGATATATGAACTAGAAACACGGTTCCCTTCGGGAATGAACTATAGAAACGATTGAGCTTATATTTACTAATGTATTCTGATTCATATTCTCTTTTATAACATCACATTGTATATAATAAATGTAATTATTTCAATGTAATACCACAGTGTAGCTTTTAGCTCTGTTATTTTTATTTGAAGGGGAAATGACGTCGTAATGTGAGTACCGCCCCTTTTAGCTATTTAAGACGAAACAGAACAAGCACGCATTCCCGTGCACAAGGGCAATATGTGAATGCCCGAAACGCGTTGGTCGATCCCCTGTACCCCCTACATCCACGGATGGAAATAAAGGCATACATTTTTAAACACAGAAGAATCGCTGGTTCTAATCTTCTTTTTGCTGAAGTATTTAGAAACAGTAAAAGGAAAAGTCTTCATTTAACTGTCCCTTATTGAAAGCTAATCTTTGTAGTGAGAAAACCTCTTTAACTTTCATAAAATGCCATTTATACTGCAAACCCAAATAACAAAACCCCAAGAAATTGCAGAAATATGTTTTTTCCACCCAAATAAAATCCTAAAAATTCTTCCACATAATACCCCAAAACAGTGCAATTAAAAAATACTACCTGTCTTGGAAAAAAACAAGCCCCTAAAAGACTGTCACAGAAAAAGCTTGGAATATGAGGATGAGAAAATTAGAAAAATAGCACAGACCTGATGGCCAAAATAAACTGTTTCCTGAAAGGGGTAACGTGTTTCACGAAATCCGTAAGTTAGCACATGCAGTTTTTTTTAGGTTAAATCCACAGTTCATTGTCTAGGTTCGGAAGATACTGCTATGTGTAGTATAGGAATATAACTTTGATATGGAAACACCTTAGTCTCAGTTATGAGACCTCAAATACAGGGTCTCTGCACAAATTACCAGGCTTTCTTTCTGAAAAATCCCAGTATCAGTTTGTTTATAAGTAAATCCTACCTTTAGATAACTGCAAATTAAGCTGTAAAAAGACTACTAATAGTATGCATGTAAAGCAGAACTGTCAGTAGAGCCTTTCCTACATTTTATTTGATTTGTATTTGGTACATCAACCACGATACCCAAAGGGAAAAATTAGTCATCTAAGAATCCCAATTCTCCTTGGAGGGAGCAGTGTGCTTTCGGGGAGATAGTCATTCCTACTGCAAAGAGCTCCAGAGAATCCTCAGCCCATGTTCAAGCAAACCTGATAGAGACCTTTTTAGGCAGATTTCAACATTCAATTGCTTGCAAATGTGCCTCAAGTGAAAGCTGACTTAAAGATGGTAAGTAGCTATGCATTCAGTTATTTTGAGCTAAAAGGTCATGAACACATTTTCAAGCATTTATATTTTTCCAATGGATAAGAAAAAAAAATTAAGCAACATGAAGATCGTCTTGAATAAACACATTGTAGTATTATAGTTTCTGCCATTAAAGGGTTTGTTCAATGGAAGAAAATATTTTCTAAACAATATCTCTACTAATATAGGTACTTTCATTACATTTTTGTGACATTCCTGCAATTCTACATCAGCTGTCTGATGACCAGAAACTCAGCAGTTCTATGTGTTGAGAGACACAGGAAACTGCTTTGTGTTGGGCCCAGGAGATCAGATGACTAAAGGGAGTTGGCTATTTTACAGTTGCTTTTGAAGCCACTCCAGTTCTCCTTAGCCTCCTTAGCCACTTAAAATGCGAGATGAAACAGGGTATATACTGATACCTGGTTGGGAGGGAGGAAACTAGACAAAGCACAGCAAAGGATCCTGGAGCTTGTAGTTTTACAGCGCAAAGGAACACTGCTTTCAAACAGGAAATGTTGCTGCTCAGCTGCAGAGAAAGTAGGCTACCTACAGCACCGGAAATCACAAATTATCACCATCACCAGTAGATGAATCAAGAGTAAGCAGTTTGAGAATTTTTTTTTTCTTTCGTGGTACATTGGACAACCTCTTTAGTGTCTTATCATTGCAAGTCCAATCACTGCATCTCTTCATAGGTCTAACAATTTCAACAAACTACTTGTATATGGACTATGTCTGGCATTACTGCTCAGCCCTATTCAAGCAACCATGACTCACACCAATCACATATTGATATAATATGTTAATAATTTGTTGTTCATACGTCGCGTTACTACAAAACTACCCACGTTCAACACCAATGCATGCAATCATGGGCATAACTATAGCCATAGCAGCAGTGGCAACTGCTATAGGGCCCTGAGGTTGAGGGGCCCCACTTATGTACAAGAAGATTATTTCTTTTTGTAGGGAACAAGTAGTTGATGGCATTCTGCTCGGCACTACTACTATGCGGGTTACCTGAAATATGGTGCTATTTTTTATACCCTTAATATTGCTACTTATGCTGATGTTTCAGTTTATTGTCATTAGTTGGTGGGCCCCATCTAATTTTGCAATGAGGCCTTATGAATTCTAGTTATGCCCCTGCATGCAGTAACAAGTTGTAACACGTGAACCCAGCCTATGAGTCCTTGTAGTGTGATTCACTATAGCCATTGTATAATGTTTACTTGTCTATATTATTCCTACTTACTTTGTGTGTGGCTTTGCATGTATCATATCTTTTAGTATATTATTATTATCATACATAAGAGTTTATCTAGGTGACTCAGTGAGCTAGTTAGGTTGCTTAGATTTGTACAGTCACTTTCCAAGTAGCTCTCTAAGAAGTCTGTAATTAATATTGCACAATGGAGTCGACTGGCATGCTTGGGTAAAGTTCACACACCAAGCTTTAAATGTGGGAACAAATCCCTGAGAGGGAAGACTCCTTGGAAAATGATTCAACGTCCCCCATAAAAATGTAAGGTGGAATTTTGTAAAAAAGTAATGTGTTCACTAATGCTTACAATTCATTGTACAGAAACGTCCATGTTTGTTAGCAATCTTTAAAAGAGACCTGACTGCAATATGTAATAGCAGGATGAACTCCATGCGGGCTTGCATAGCTTTGATTTATTGGATTTTAGTTGGCAGCATGTTACTTGCATTGTTCTTATTTAATTAGTAATATATTCATATTGTCAGACTTTCAAATATGAGGCAATCATCTGCTACCAGGAAAAGAAGCCAACTCAGTGCTGATCACTTCAAAAATGATTTTCAAGCGTTCTACTGAATGCTTGGCTCAGAGGTAGATGCAGGCTTAGATTATATCTTGTATAAGTGGGGCAGTTGCTATGAAGTTTGAGACCCTCCATCACCTTGCTGGAAGTTTGGTAATAAAACAACAGTGATAGTTGACTGATTAGATCAACAATGTGGTACATCAAAAGGTAACCTCTAAGTGGTGAAGATCGAGTGTATGTAAGGCCAGATTTAGGATTTAGAAGGAATGTTGCTGGAAGTTCTCTTGCTCTCCCAGAATAAAAGGTGGATGTATACGATTGTAGACTCTTCCCAGCCTGTCCGTGGGGGATGAAGCATGCTTGGATTGAAAGCACAAGTAAGGCAGGACCAGAGCTAAGACAGAGTGCCAAGATTTGTCATAGCTAAATTTTATATCATGACACCAACATAATTATTTCCATAAGTTTCATGCTGAAGTGTATAATACAGGTTCAATACAGCAGTATTATATGAGCATTGTATTCGTTATTAAAGGCACTGTTGCGGAAAGTAAGGTTAAATGGTGCTGCATTGATAAGGTTGCAATGTGGTGGAAAAGCCCATGGCACCATTCATGTGCATCAACAGCAGATGTGAGAAAAAATGGTGGGTTCTAAAGCTGACACCGACAGCCAACAGCTAGGATTAGAAATAACCGAAGGCAACTGTGGCATTTTAGGGGACGGGTAGAAAGACGGAGGTTCCCTCCATCACTCAAATGCTCCCACTCATATGGTATACATCTGCGGTCAATCAAGAGGTTGCACAAGCAGTTAATCAATGACATGTTCAAGTCCCCGAAAATATATATTAAAAAAACCCACAAATATAAAAAATGTAAAATACTTTCCTCTTTCTATTTATCTTTAATAAAAAAATGTAAAAGGGATTGTTGCACAAAGGAATGTTTTTTTTTCTGCATGGTGAGCGCTGCACAAGAAAAGAAAATACCCAGTCTCAGAATTGTTGTTTGTTGTTAGCTCGCCTCTGTCACGAAACATGTCGCAGAGCCACAGACACGCATGTGGTGCTCACTCCCCCGCATTGGACTTCTCCCTTCGCTTACTGCCAATTGTTGGTATTTTTTGGTTGGTGTTTAAAGAGAAAATTAGTTATGTTCCATATACTCCTGCGTACCAGTCCTTCTTGCCTGTTATCCTGACCATGTTGGAAGCTGCCTGGCCTGATTTTCCTTCCTGTCCTTGATTACGTTTCCGTCTATCCATTTGATACCAAACTACACCCCGGCCGCCACCGCAAGCAAGTCGCATCAGAGGCAGCAACCTGCTAGTCTCCCGTGGCAGAAGCCTAACCTGCCTTGTGGCGGGCTATAGTGAAACTTTGGAGGCTACGTAGGCTCCGAACCCTGATGTGGCTTATACCACCGCTTGCAGTGAATACACGCTCCCTGTGACAGCTTCCTAAAAAAAAAATGATAAAATGTGATGTAATGCTGATATATACCCAAAAATGGTACCAATCAGGGCTAGGAAAATGGGTAGGCAAAGGTAGGTGACTGCCTGTCAGTAAGGGGGTGCAATTAAGTATGGAGCAGGCGCGGGAGCTGTACCTGCAGGGGAGCAGTAGAAACCTATAGTGGGCCACTGAAAATAGCAGACCTGGGGCCTGCATGAAGAAAGGCAGAAAAAAAGAGAGGAAAAAATCAAGAGGCATGTGAAGTCATGTACAGTAACTATAGAATGGGCCCCAAATATCAACTCCACTGGTGAACCCCAAAAATCAACTTCACAGGTGGGCCCTAGGCACCAAAGTCTGAAACTGCTGGTACAAAAAAATCTACATCTCACTCCACAAAGAGAGTTCCCACCAGGGGCATTGCTAGGGTAATAACATTTCTGGAGCACAGGCCCTCTTTGTTACATTTTGCACAGTGGGGCTGGGTTTACGCAACATTTTTCAGAACACATGAACTGCGGCATGTATTTTTACTTATAAAAAAAAGTATGTTCCTGTCACTAATTTTCTGCACAGAAACTGCAGACAAATTTGCCTCTTCAAAAGTGCTCATCTATGTATGATAATGTAATACTTTTAAATAATAGTCACCAAATAATACACCTATACATGGAGCAAATATAACACACGTACTACCGTCATACTGTCACTAAAATAAAAATCCCAGAATACCAAGACCATCAATCACAATAATACCTAAAGACCAAGTAATACTGCCTCATTATGACCACAGGACCACCACATAATGACTACCAGTTGTACACAGGCTTTGCAGAAATATAAGTGATTACAGTGTAGTTACAGCCAGTGACTCATCAGTGACATCTTCTCTGATTAATCGTTCCCTTGACCGCCATGATGACTTCATACAGACACAGCTTGTTTCTTCAGAATTTACCACACAGACATCTTAGAATCCTCAATTTTTATGCGCCTCCCTCCCCATTTTCTACCACTGTACAAGTTCTCTATAGGATGGTAGGTGGGGGTTATGTGTTAATAGATGGAGACTGTAGTTTGCATTGGCACTAGGCTAATTGCCAATTGCAGCTAACACCCATTGCTAACAGCAGGGAATGGAGCAGACCATGGTGACTTAATAAATGCCGTGCACCATCCTTCACTGTGGTCAGCACCCCCGTGGCACGATCGCAGGGTGCGATCTGTTAACATTGTGGCTGGAAGTTTTATGAAACTTCCATTGCTGCCATGTATTTGTTTCTATCACTTCCTACCTCATACAGGAAGTGATGGAACTCTCATCTTTATACACCCTTCTGCATTGTTTTTGCAATGCAGAAGGGTGTAAGGAAGATTTTGCCCCCTATGGGGTCTCAAAGGCATTGTAAAAAAAAATAAAAATCTTTAAAAGTATAAAAAATTTATAAAAAATATTAAAAGTTCAAATCATCCCCTTTTGCCATTTTAGAAATAAAAAAAATAAAGACGTTACACGTAATTGGTATTGTCGCATCCATAACAGTTCAGTCTTTTAAAATATAACATCACTTATCTCATCTCATATCTCAGTGAACACCACAGTAGAAAAAAATTCTAAATGCTAAAATTGCGTTTTTTTGGTCATTTCATGTCCTCTAAAAATTGGCATAAAAAGTGACCAAAAAATCGCATCTCAAAATGGTACCAATGAAAAAAAAATGCACCATCACTCAGGTCCATACGTAGAAGAACAAAAAAGTTATTTGTCGCAGAAAATTGTGGTGCAGCAAAAGTTTAAGAAAGTGTTTGCATTTTTTACAGCACTAAAATCCTACATATTTGATAGGAATCGTATCCAGCTGCAGAATATAGATAACACACAATTCATACTGAAAAGTATAAACAAAACTCCACAAACATGGTGAAGTACTTTTTTCACCCCACTTAGAATTTTTTTTTCAGTTTTCTAGTATGGTATGTTCAATGGTGCTATTAAAAAAGAAATCTTGCCCCGCAAAATAAAAGCCCCCATATGCCTATGAAGATGGAAAAATAAAAAAATATGCCGTTTGGAAGGTGGAGAGAAAAAAAACACCATTTTATTTTGCCTGGCTGTCAGGAAGGGGTTAAAAGGTTAAAAACTGCAGTAGCTGCTTGCTGCCATTTTTAGCAGGATCGCCACTTCTTTAACGCTGTCCTATGTGACCTGACCTGTAGCTCTGTGCTTTACTATTTAACCTTACCTGTAGGCCCGTGCTATTTTTGCTACTTTATCGCTATTTTTGTATTCATGTTTTCGTACCTAGGCTGAGAATTTAGAACTGTGTAATAGTTTGGAATCCGGTGAAATAAAACCGCTTTTCTTATATTCACTACTTTACATTTCCAGTTTAGTTACAACAAAACATCCTGTGTCTTGTGTGCCAAATAACCACATTTGTTTTACCAGGCCCAGCTGTCAACTACTTCATGGGACCAAGATTTCTTGTCTATGTAAGCTGTGCACTTTCAATATGGGTAAGTTCAGAATGCAATTTTGGCATATACCAGTGTACAGGATAGAGATGGCAGACATAGGTAGTTGGTTATTTGCATACTTCACAGGAAGAGGATCAGAGATCCAAATTTCTAGACCGTGTCCTCTCCCAAGCCACCCTGCACACAACAGAGCATCAGGGGACATCCTACTGTGGTTAGCACTTGCATGATGCGCTTATGAAGATTGAAACAGCCTGAACTTAAGGGCCGTTTACACGGCACAGGACAAATACTGGTCGGTTTATCCGACTGGTATTTCGGACCGTGCACACGACCGCCAGGGGACGGCTTTTCTCTGCGGTTAGGGGAGAAAAACCCTTCCCCTTCACATAGACATGTTCATATTCCGTCCAAAAACCGGTTGGAAGAATAAACATGTTCTATGTTTTTTGGACCGCCGCCGTTAAGGTCAGTGTAAAAGTTTGTCAGCCGGTTTACAGACGTTTTTCAAAACCGAAAACCAGCTGCAAACAGTGCCGTGGGGACAAACTTCTTCGAGGAGCGCTTGAAAAGTTGCCTTTAAATGGATAATCTGCTTAAAAATCATTATTAGAATTCAATGAATTACTAATCTTGCCTAGTGGAGTCCAACAGCGGAAGACCTCTCTGTTCCTCTCACCATTAGCAATAACACAACTAATTGCTACATGTTCACATTTCTCTCACCTGTTCTGTAAGTCCGCTGCCTTGGGGTAATCCTAGACTCCACTCTATCTTTCAAACCACACATCCAAACCCTCATCTCTGCCTGCCGTCTCCACCTGAAAACCATCTCTCGCATCCGCTCATTCTTCAACTATGACACTACAGAAATGCTGGTCCATGCCCTTGTCATCTCCCACCTAGACTACTGCAACATCCTTCTCAGTGGCCTCCCAGCTAGCACCCTCGCTCCCCTCCAATCCATCCTTAACTCTGCTGCCCGTCTTATCCACCTCTCTCCTCGCTACTCCCCTGCCTCTCCCCTCTGCCAATCCCTTCACTGGCTTCCCATTGCCCAGCGAATTCATTTCAAGCTACTAACCATGACCTACAAGGCTCTCCATGACCTCTCCCCTCCATACATCTCTGCCCTAATTTCCAAATATCTCCCCTCACGCAATCTCCGCTCCTCACAGGACCTTCTCCTCTGCTCTCCCCTTATCAGCATCTCACACAACCGTCTCCAAGATTTCTCCCGTGCTTCACCCACACTCTGGAACTCACTGCCCCAACACATCAGACTCTCCTCCACTTTCACCAGCTTCAAAAGCATCCTGAAAACCCATTTCTTCAGGCTTGCCTATAACCTATACTAACCTTGCTGTCACTACTTCCACCTCAAACATGTCTGCCCCTCACCTCCTTGTAGATTGTGAGCCCTCGCGGGTAGGGTCCTCTCTCCCTCTGTCGTGCCAATTGTCATTAATCACTTATCATTGCACTTGTTTGACTTATGTTATGTATGTAACCTCCTCGAATGTACAACGCCCTGGAATCAATGGCGCTTTAAAATAAATAATAATAATAATAATAATTTCTCATGAGCTTCTGAGGATGGCGTCTCCTGTAAATAAAGACATGTTAGACAATAGCTTAATATAACAGTCCCATTTGCTCTCCTAAGAAGAGCAACACAGTCTCAGAGGTGATCTTGCTCAATTTGTTGCTTACACAATTCCATCCCACTGGAACTTGCGGCCGTCATTCCCATTCAATTCTATGGGAGTTCCGAATATGGCCAAGCGAGTGTGCTCGGCTATATTCAGAACTCCCATACAAATTAATGGCGAAAAAAATTGCAAGCACCATCCTTCTCATTTTGTAACACAGTAGTTGGCTAGGAGCCATAATTCTTACTGTTCATTTCTATGGGGTACTGAATATTGCTAAATGATTGTGCTCAGAACTCCCATAGACATTAAAGGGGAGAATCTGCCTGTTCCATACAGTGGTCCCTCAACATGCAATATTAATTGATTCTGGGACGATTATTCTATGTTAAAAACATTTTGGGCGACATGTATGAATGGGACAGTGCCAGAAGTCTGGCGTCTTTTCAGCTCGATATCAGGCTTTCGCTACATTTTTAAATGGCCCGTGCGCCTTTATCAGGTGCATTACAAAGTGCAAGCGGAACTTGATTTTGGGGGACATGCGGGAGGCGGGGCGCAGTAGAACCGTACGAAGCTATAGATTTATAGTTTCGATATGGCATTTCTAGGCGCATTACTGCTCGAACAGGTAAACCACTTTCAAAGTGGTTTACCTGAGCCAGAAATGCCGTACTAGCGCTAGAATGCGCCTGATTTATGACCCGCTGATACATTGTGATGAGAATGGAGTCCAGTCTGGATGAACTATTACTGAATGTGTTATGATGCTTTTTTCCAGGGGGACCGCATGTGGCATTTTGCCATTTCTGTATTTCTCATTGAACTCTATGGACATAACCTGCTGCTCACAGCTGTTTTTGGCTTAGTGGTAGCCGGCTCTGTGCTAGTTTTTGGGGCTTTAATTGGTGACTGGATTGACAGGAAACCCAGAAATAAAGGTATGTTCTATGTTTAGTATTTGATTTGTGATCTTACAGTAATTATGGATGAATTTTACGTACAAGCATCTGACTGCAGCTCTAATATATTCGCTTTTTCTGGCAAACACTTTGCATTATAAATTGCCAGTGTTTGACTCCTATGTAGAATGAATAGTGTGACGAAGATCTTTCAGCATTCCTTGTACATTTATATTAAAATGGGGAATACGTCAGCTGCAAAACTGCACATGTATAGTTTCACATGAAGCAGGTACAATAGACAAAAACCTCTTTCTCTACCCAGTCCACACTTAGACAGTAGTTTATTGCTTCCATTTAAATGCAGATAACAGATTGTTTGCAAGTAGTACAGCGCCATCTACAGACATATCACTTATAAATCAAGAACAAAAATTGAGAAAATGAAATGATAATGTAATTACTGGGCAGCAATTGTAAACGTTTTCACTAGTGAGCTATGGTAATGGTTCAGATAGGTAACAAAAATTGAAGACTAAAAATTGGGGTACTGTTTTGCATTTCTGGCCCTGGGGAAATTTTTATGGTTTAGAAAAATTAGGAATAGTTTGGTAGGAGGTCTGTCCAACATTAAAAAGAAGCGTATAGTCACAACTGCTTGGCAAACAAGCCAAAAGGCTTCATGCTTTATGAAAACTCCATTGGTGTAGGTAATACATTGGGACTTGTATAGGAAAACCACTTTGTGGCACAAAAATGAATTATGCAGAATGACAAATGATATTGTTTGTTGCTCAAATAGGTTCCTGTTTGGTTTGACTGAACCTGTGAAAAAATTCTGGTTCGGGATGTCCCAAACTCAATTTTATTCTCCGGAACCCTAGGTTTTGGTGTTTTTATTATGTTCTAGGGCTTAAAGAGAACCTGTCAAATAGTTTATGCTCCCCTTGCTGGGGACAGAACAAGCTAGGGACAGACCTGCTGTTTCCAGCGCTGTGTTCCTTATTCTGTAAGATGCAGGAGTTTTAGAGCATTTAATGCTCAAATCTGCAGTTTTCAGCCTGAAAAGAGTCATTCAAAGAGTTAGTTTTTTTCAAACCCCGCCCACCTGAGTTTAGCCTTGCCCACCTCAACTGATAAACCTATTACTTTGAATAGGTAGAACCATGTGAATAACTGTCAGGGGACGGGGATAGCCTTTGGTGGGTGGGGCTAACACCTGCTCATGAATAAGATTTAGGGGGGGTAAATGCTCTAAAACTACAGCATCTTACAGAATAAGGGACACAGTGCTGGAAACAGCAGGTCTGACACTAGCTTGTGCTGTCCTCAGCAAGGGGGGCATAACCTATGTGACAGGTTCTCTTTAACTTACAATTGCGCAGCGCTCCCAGTCTGGTGTCACTTCCAGTTGCACTAACATAGGATCTGTGCTATGGTAAATGGAAGTAACGATGGGCAGGACCAAAACACTGGGGGCCCACTGCGGAATGGTTAATTAATCCCTAGATAAAAAAAAAAAAACTTAATTCTAACTCCCAGTTTAGTGTTCAGGGAAGATCCTATGTTAGTGCAACTGGAAGTGACACCAGACTGGGAGTTCTGCGCAATTGTAAGTTAAGCCCTAGAACATTATAAAACACCAACACCTAGAGTTCTGGCGAATAAAATAGGGTTTGGGACATCCTGAACCAGAATTTTTTCACAGGTTCAGCCAAACCCAACAGGAACCTATTTGAGCAACATTTTTGGGGCCACCATTTGCCACTCCATTGATGAGACTGGATGGATGGACTTCATTGAAGGTTCATTCGGATGAAGCCATTATGTAGTGTTCCCCTGAGGAACCCCTTGGTACCTATAGGGGAGAAACGCGTCGGGATCTAATGGCATATGGAGATTAATAGATAAGTATCTTTTATATTACTTTGTTAGTATTCCTTGAGTATATTTGCATTTAGACCTGCATGTTAAGAACACACATTGTTAATAATTAGAAGTAGTGCTATAATAGGGTGAGCCACCAATGGATGGGGCCGTCCTTGTTGGGACGATTACTCCGTCTCCTGAATAGATATCAATATAGGATCAGATAAGGGAGTTATTTTGAGAATATTCTCTTGTGTCAGGAGGAAAGGATAAGTATCAGAGTCTCCTCCTATGTTAATAGTCATATGAAAAAGTTTGGGCACCCCTATTAATCTTAATCATTTTTAGTTCTAAATATTTGGGTGTTTGCAACAGCCATTTCAATTTGATATATCTAATAACTGATGGACACAGTGATATTACCGGATTGAAATGAGGTTTATTATACTAATACAAAATGTGCAATATTAGTTATTAGATATATCAAATTGAAATGGCTGTTGCAAATACCCAAATATTTAGAACTAAAAATGATTTAGATTAATAGGGGTGCCCAAACTTTTTCATATGACTGTATATAACCATTGACAAGGAATACTTATTGCATTTATTGGTGAAGTAAGAATTTATCTTATGTGAGTAATGTTTTTTAAGGATAATTATTAAAAGTTATATTTTAGAATAGGGCCTTGTTTATTTGGTCTGTGATTAGATTGGGGAGTCAAATTGCACCAAAATTCGATTCAGTCTAAGCAATTAAAGTTTGACATAAACCCAAAAACAAAGTGCAACACTAGTGACATGCTCAGCCTTTCTACAGCTATTGTTCTTTAAAATATTGTACTCATTGAACATCATTTGTTTTCTGCTAGTGTGAGAAATATATAAAGCAATATTATATATTGGATAAACAATATATGTAAAGAAGGATTTGTCCGGGCGCGTCTATACCTGTAAATAGTGTTATCCTTTATGAAATAACAATTGTGCCAAATGACAAGTGGAATAGCCGGTTGTCTGTTTATTCATAAATGTTCAGAAGGGATAACAATGAAACGGCACAACAAAGAGTTATTATAAAACAAGCTGCAGAGCATTGGGAGTGGTGAAAGTACCTGTTTAAAGGGCAGTAGAGTTTAAAGGCCATGTGGACCTGGGTGAGGAGGTGAGGATTCTTTATGGGCTGAAGTGTAGTTTTATTGGTACCCTCTTTCGGTATATGCAACTTTTTGATTACTTTTTATTCAAATGTTTTTGTGAAATGAAGAAATTTTGCTTATTATTTTTTATGGTGTTCACCATATGGGATAAATAATGTTAAATTTTAATAGATCAAACTTTTACAGAAGCGGCAATACCAATTATGTTTAACTTTTTTTTTTTATTTATAAAATAGCTAAAGTGGGGTTTTGAACATTGTTTTACTTGTACTTTGTCCCTGTAGGTTCTTGCCTATACACCTTTCTGTAAAATAGAGTATTAATATGGCTCTTTGATGACTTACTGTATCAGCTGAACCAAGGCCTTTGTTAGGGTATGTTCACACAGCATGTTCAATACGTTTTTGGATAGGTTTTTAGATGTGTATTTGGATCTGTCTTTTGGACCCTTAATGGACCCAAATATGCATCTAACAAAGAGCAGTGTGATTTACATTGCTTTCAATGTAAAACATGCATTGGCATTCCGACGAGTGATCGCCGCTGCGTGTTTACATACATCTTTCTGATGTGTCTTTTGGACCCGTTCAAAGAATTGACATGTCAATTCTTGATCCGAAAGATGCAGCAGACGCCCTACTTAAACCTATAGGGTTCCTGCTGTAGCAAAAATGCATCAAAACATGCACCTGTGTGTTGGATGCGTTTTGGGTGCATTTTACGCAGTGCTTTTGAATGTGTTTTTCAAATGTGCATGGAACATGCCGTGTGAACATACCATTAAGCTTCTGCCTAGCATGACAGCTGGGCATTTAGATGCTTCTACTAAACTATGAAGGTGCACTGGTAAATCCTCTCAGTGCATGTTTTATGTTAATGATACATTTTTGCTTTCTCAGTTGCACATGCATCACTATTCATTCAGAATTCATCTGTCACCGCTTGCTGTATAGTCCTGATGCTGGTATTCTCCTATAAAAATGAAATAGAACAGATCTGGCATGGCTGGCTTACAGTAAGTGTGGATGGCGTGTGATTTCCCAATGTTAATTTACAGTTTAATGGGACCATCCAGGATTACATGGCTGCTTTCCTCCAAAAATAACCCCATACCTGTCCATGGGATGTGCTGAGTGTTGCAGCTCTATTTCCTTTAAATGAATGAAGCAGCAATACCACACATGTAGCTAGATGTGGTAAAACTTTTGGATAAAGCACCAAAGTTCTTCTAATCCTGGACAATCCTTTTAATGTGAATGTCTTTCTAAAGCATTTTTAATATATCTTTATAAAAGTTGAAACTCAGTTTTTTGTGACACAGAGCTTCAGATTCTTACTATTATACAGTCATAAAACTGAACAATGTAATTCTGTTGCATGCAGCCAACACTAGGAATTGCTGGGAGTAGCCCAGGGCCGGACTGGGAATTAAAATCAGCCCTGGCACAAAGCCCCCAGCAGCCCACATACAATCTCCGCTTACAAAATGTCCCCTGTTCTCGCACCTCGCCACTTTCTAAAAAAAAAAATGCAATATAAAGGTGCTTTCACACTGAGCATTTTTGGTGTGTTTTTTATGTGTTTTTGGTGTGTTTTGTGCAGAAAGGCAGAGCAGTTAATGCTGGACATTTCTGCACAAAAAAACGCATCAAAAAATGCACCAAAACTGCTCCGTGTGAGAGCCCCCTAAACACAAGCAAGAAAGAAACAGTGGTGCAGAGAAACCCCTCATCACAGAGACAGGTGTGCACTTGCTTTGCAATCAGGGACAGGCCCACACTGACACTACATAAGCACCAACATAACCTACAACCCCAATCACATCCCCAGTAGTCAGGTCACCATCATATGAATACAGCACTGATTCAACACAGAAGTAAAATGACCCCTGACAGCAGGGACTCACAGTAGACGTCATCTCTGATTGGAGTTGTCTTCTTCTCCTTTTCTTCTCCATCTGGCCCAAACCTCCATGACGTTTTCCCTGATGAGTTGTTCCCTTCCATTTTTTCTCCGTCCAGTACAGCATGCAATGTCTTCTTCTCCCGGTCACTACTCATCCCTGTAGAATTTACCACAAAATACATCTTAGACTCCTCTCTTTTCCAGCATTTTACTATCAATTCCCAAATCTGTACAAGCTCCTTATCCATAGAGCCCCAAATAGTAATAGTGCCCTCTTTGGTGCCCCATACAGTAAAAAGTTAGTAATTGTACCCCAAACAGCATATGTTAGACCCTAAAACTTAGAAATTAAAAAAAGTCAGATAAGTGGCATGTAAATAGGTAGACCCCCATTAGGTAGATAAACAAGGCCTTCCTCCATTAATTTGGTAGGTAGACAGGGCCTACCCCTGTAATTAGCCAGGTAGATAGGATAGCCCCGAGTAACTAGCCAGGTAGCTGGGGCTGCCCCCAGTAACTAGCCAGGTAGCTGGGGCTGCCCCCAGTAACTAGCCAGGTAGCTGGGGCTGCCCCCAGTAACTAGCCATGTAGCTGGGGCTGCCCCCAGTAATCAGCCAGGTAGCTAGGGCTGCCCCCAGTAATTAGCCAGGTAGTTAGTGCTGCCCCCAGTAATTAGCCATGTAGGGCCAGTAATTTAGCCATGTAGGGCCAGGGGCAGTAATTAGCCAGGTAGGGCCAGTTAGCAGCCAGGGCCAGTATGTAGCCAGGCAGGGCTAGTAAGCTGCCATATAGGGCCAGTATGTAGCCAGGCAGGGCCAGTAAGTAGCCAGGCAGGGCCAGTAAGTAGCCAGGCAGGGCCAGTAATTAACCAGGTAGGGCCAGTAAGTAGCCAGGCAGGGCCAGTAAGTAGCCAGGCAGGGCCAGTATGTAGCCAGGCAGGGCCAGTATGTAGTCAGGCAGGGCCAGTATGTAGGCAGGCAGGGCCAGTATGTAGGCAAGCAAGGCCAGTATGGAGCCAGGCAGGGCCAGTATGTAGCTAGGCAGGGCCAGTATATAGGCAGGCAGGGCCAGTAAGTAGTTTAAAAAAAATAATAATAATACTTACCTGCTGTCTGTCATTCTCTCCTCTTCCCCTGATCCAGAGCAGACGCTGTCAGCCGAGTGCTGGCCGCGGAGCAGTCGCACGATGACTTCATCACATCGCGCTGCCTGCTGCGCGGCACTCAGGGGGCTGAACGGCCGGGATCAGTTGTTCTGCCTCGGCCGCTGCTTGCGGTGCAGGTGTCGGCCGTGATGGCTGCATGGCTGGGTCTGTGACACAGGGGACCGGTTGCATATGCGACCGTTGCGGCCCCTGTAGCTGCGCCATGTGCCGGCACTCGGGGCCCCCCCGGAGGAAAACAACAGCCCCCTCAGCGTGCACTCCGAGCTGTGCCTGTGGCCCGGACCTCAGCGGCCCACCGGGTTGGCAGTCCGGGCCTGGAGTAGCCACATACACTTTTATATTTGAGTTCAATAAAAAAATTACTAATGCAAAATAATTTAGTAAATTCTTCAGCTCTTCTAGTGCGGACTATAAGCAACCAGAAATATATCATTTACTTCCATGGTTAAAATATTTTCACGACATTCGGTCACCTGAGAGTTGCAATTAAATTACGGCATTCATCAACGTGAAGTAAGAGAATTTCGATCACCTGAGTGCTCAGTGGAGAAAAAGAGTTTTTTTTATTTTTATTTAACTGATCTGTTCTATGCACCTTCCTGTGCTATATGTAGCCTCCCTTCTCTGCAGCTGAGTGGCTGCATTTCCTGTTTGAAAGCTGTTTCCATTTGTTCTGTAAAACTACAAGTCCCAGGTTTCTTTGCTCTGCGGTATATATCTTATTCCCTCACAACCTCACTTTCAGTGCAAGTTCTCTGTTTCGTACCTCATGTTTGAGGCTTTGGGGGCCAGGACCATAAGAGTATGGCTTCAAAGACTGATAAAAGTCAAACCCCTCTGGTTAATTGATCTCCTAGGCTCAACACAGAGCTATTTCCTATGTGTTGAAGCACAGAGAACTACTGAGCTTCCTGTCAGCAATTTAAACAGAAGAGTCCTAGATAGTCATGAAAGTTGCTATTTGCTATTAACTTTACAGTTATTCCAACATTTTCTATTTACTGGTTAACATGGTACAAGTATATTTTTCCTTTAATAACAGGGAGCTTAATGGGTTTTCCAAGACTTTTAAAAAACCTCCGTCCCAACTCCCACTGTGCTAAGATAGAAAATGAACCCATACTTTCTTCTCCCATCACCAGCGTTCCTGTATACGTTAAATGTGGGTTAATTTTTTATTTTAGCACAATGAGAAATGATCGAGAGGTTTTTTAAAGTCTTGGAAAACCCATTAAGCTCCATGCTGTTAAAGGGAAAATTAATTTATGTAAGGGATTTGGAGCACTGTATCAGAAAAATATGATTCCAACTACTATAAAGCAATATTAAAAAAGTGGAGTTCAAGCATAGACATTCACCTTAAAGGGGTTGTCTCACTACATCGATCCATCTTACCTCGGTCCTGTTTTCTTGGTTTCATTTTGAATTCAGGGGCGTGTTTTCTGGCTTCTACTACGCTGCAGTAGAAGCCATTTCTGTAGCTATAGCAACCAGTGCTGGCAGCCTATCAGGAGACATTGAACAGGTCTGTAGCTATAGCGACCTGAGGAGCTGATGCAGCCCATACAAGAGGGGATATCTCAGAATAGGTAGGATACTGTTAATGGACATATACTGCAAAGTGACTTGTTTTTGCAAGATTGTTAACATAAAAAGCAATCCTTGTAGTGAGACAACCCCTTTAAGCAACACACTGATATTTCTTTGTTGCTCAGCTAAAGCTTACAGACCTGATCTAACTAAACTTTGGATTTCAAGATTTCACAAGCCGGCAAACTAACCTTAGTTTAGGCTTTACTGTACGCTAAAGAATTTTACTGATTTAATTACAGTAATTGCTTCTTTTTGTCTTGTATGTTGCATACGTAACTACTATGTAATTAGATATATTATTGCACACATTGATTTTTTGCTGTTCTTTCTTTCATACACCTAAGTGTGATGGTTGCTGTGGTTTAGGGAAGCATCATGAGCAATAAAATAAAAAATACAAATTGTAGTTCAAATGTGATTTTTTTTATCCACAGGTATTCTGCTATGGAGTGGTTATTATTTTAGCAGATCTGGCAAATCTTGCAAGCACGGCGCTAACCATAACCATTCAGAAAGACTGGATTGTAGTTATTACAGGAGATAACAGAAGCCAACTGGCCGGTGAGATTTGTATACATACCTGGTATTCAAGAATTGAGTGACTCTCATGGATTTTAACTTTCATAAAAATAATTCAGCTTTCTTTAGTATGTGCACAGTTTTCTCTCAGTAGAAACAGTTGTAACTTATAACAGTTTGAAAGCCACAAAGCTCTAAAGTATTCTGAAGCAGGACTGGGGCAAGGTATTCTGGTGCCCTAGGCAAATAAGACATATAGCACCCCCCACCCTCCCCAATGAAAAAGTCAGCCCACTCCATCACTCCTTGCGCCCCCTGCCTGCTTGGGTTGAGGTGGCATCCTAGAAGGACACCAACATTGGCAATATGAGAATAATAAAACAGTGCTCTTGAAAACAGCATTAATATGATCTAAATATATGTAAATGAAAGTTAGATTTAAGCACTTAAACAGAATCATTCATTTATTCCTGCCGTTGTTACATTTGCTTTGATGCGTTGGTCATGCTGCAGAATGTATGAATATGGATGATTTTGTCTCCTTTGAGCTTTTATAATTATTATACCCCAGCTTTTAATATTTGCTACTAAATTGTGCTTTGTACAGAAATCAAGTATACAAAATTATCAACCTAGATTAACCACCGGTGTAATTTTTGCAAAGCATTTATAATGTTCTAGTACATGTCAATGGAGAGTTCTTATTAATGTACATATAGATATCTGTACTTGACATCTTCTAACACCAGAACACTTTGTAAAGCACTGGGGGCTACATGTTTGTCTGATATGATTATGCACTGTACTGCCCCCTGCTTCAATGGCAACTTTCAATATTTTTACCCCTTACCTGGTTCCACATTGCTAGCCCAGTCACTTGCTCTTTAGGCTAAGTTCACAAGATCCATATCACACTTATGGCCTTCATTAAATTTAAACACGTGACTGTACAAATTCATTGGATGCTTCTTATAGATGCCAAATAGTGGTATCCATCACCCATAAAGTCCCACTATAAAGATAAGAAAAGGAAAGTTTTTTGTACATGTGTCCGAAGGATATACTTGTGTCAGACCATTAGACCCTGATAATAGCCTTAGAGTATAGGTCAGGAGTTTTCCCAGCATACACACCAAGTATACATCCCAAACATGATGCGAACTTAGCCTAACTTGCAAGTTAGGTTTAGTTTTCAAATTCACTTACTACAAGTAGTTTGCTTGTAACTGGTATGTGCAGTGTTGTAGCAAATAGCAGTTTATTCTCAGTTACCTGAAATATGTTGAAAATCCACACTGACTTAAGCATGTGAACCCGACCTTGGAGTCAGCTTTGTATTAACTAACTTGATTGATGTAAAGCCCAACTGGCACTCTCTGCTTATTTTGGCTTTACTCAGGACCCCCATAGAGCAGAATGGAGATTACTGAATAGGCATGACCTCCTCTCCATTCTGCATGGAAACTTTTGGGGCCCATTTGTAAAATGTGTGTCCCAGAGGTACAAACAGCACCTTTCAGAAATGTTTGGCACATTCTATTGATATTGTCTGAGGTGGTAATGGAGTCATATTATTTAAAGGGGTTTTGCCAGGACATGCCTTATCTGCTAAGAAGCAATTGTAAACAAGCCAGGCTGAGCTCAGAGAGAGAGAGACACAGCCAGAGCACAGAGACGTCCATAAGGGATCGTGTGAAATGTTCACTCAAATAATCAAACTACAACTAGTAAATTCTGTATACAAAAGACAACACCTTTTCTCCACAGCAGCTTGAAAGCTTCTTTATGTTCTCTGTCATCAGATAAAGCAGGGATCTACTCAGATAATCACACTACAACTAGTGGATTCTGTATACAAAAGACAACATATTTCTACCCGGTGCCTTGAAAGCTTCTTCAGCTCCCTCTCATCAGATAAGAAGTGTTCTCTGCCCAAGCACAGCCAGCAGCTCTTGTCAGGTCATATCTAATAGAAGCTTTGAAGTAACTAATGGCAGGTATGGCAGCCTGTAGCTCTCTCAGGTTGCAATTTTTGTAATCACATATATTTAGAAAAGTGATTAAATACCCATTTTGGAGGATCCCACGTTAACATTACATCGTGGCAAAACCCCTTTAAGACTACAGCTGTATAAGTATACTTAAATAAAAAGCTAAGGTAGGAAGGTTGTGCTACACAAAAGTCTTTGTAGCCCACGGTTAATCATGACCCGTAAGTCATGTTAGAAAAGACAGAATTACCACAATACAACACTAGTGTTTTCTTATGCAGATGTCTCAAAACGTAAAGGGATCCTGTCACATAGATTATTCTCCCCTGGCTGAGGACAGCACAAGCTACTGACGGACCTGCTGTTTCCAATGCTGTGTCCCTTATTCTGTAAGATGCTGTAGTTTTAGAGCATTTAATGCTCCAATCTGTCAGTTTGCAGCCTGTTCTGCCAGAAATGAGTCCAGAGTATTCATGAGCCAATGTTAGCCTCAGCCATCCACAGCTAGCTTCGCCCACTTGCCATTTATTCAAAAGTTTCTACCTTTTCAAAGTAATAGGTTGAGTTAGCAGTGAGTGAACGGGGCTCCTGAATAAGCTGGACTTTTCTCTGGCAGAACAGGCTGAAAATTGTCAGATTTGAGCATTAAATGCTCTGAAGCTAGTACATTTTATAGAATAAGGGAAACAGCGCTGGAAACAGCATGTCAACTAGGGTGCCCTAACCTATGTGACAGCCTCCCTTTAACACTGATAATTGATGAGCTATGATATTGTGGCAAATTTTTCAACACTTTGCAATGGCTTTAACTGTGATCTGAGAACAGTAAGATATCACGACCAGGAAAACTTTGCTGCACTGATAGATCAAAAATCTGAAGCAACTTAGCAACTATTGTGCCTTTTTCCATGCTGTTGTAATGCAGTTAGTGTGGCCAATGCTATAGTGCCGTGGACCAGGTATTTCAACGTGTTCATTTATTTTTTCTGGACATTTTATCAAAAAATCACGGACAACTAATATTTTTTTATGGACAAATTTAAAACTTATAATAAATCATAAAGACTATAAGCATGGACACAGCTATAGCCATAGCATCTGCTGTGGGGCCAAAAGGTTGAGCTGTCCCACTCAGGGGCAAGAACATTTAGGTAGGGTGCTGTCCACACTTAGTGCAGTGGTGGCTGACAAGTCAATCTCAGGACAGGCAGATCCAACCACAGCAATTCCAGGGGAACAATTGTGCCTAAAATTGATGCTGCGATGTCAGGTTCAGTATCAATATCAGTATCGATATGGCCGGCTTCAAGGGACTTCTTCAGAGACTCCTTTTACCTCTTCATTGGTGCCCTTTGGTTTAGTAACCAGTTGATAATAATTACAATAATGTGTACAATCTCCTGCCAAAAATCAGACATTTACTGGAAATTCTGCTATTGAAGCCTAACCTTACAATAGTATATAGCTATGCTTTAACCATGGGTAGTGCAATCATATGTAATCAAGTAGATAATAGTTTGTGATCTCTGTCTCTAAATTATAGGAATGAATGCAACTGTGAGAAGGATGGATCAAGTAATTAATATCTTTGCCCCTTTATCGGTGGGTCAAGTGATGACTTGGGCTTCCAATGTGGTTGGCTGTGGTTTCATACTTGGTTGGAATCTGGTTTCACTGCTCGTGGAATTCATCTTCCTCTCCAGAGTTTATAAAATGGTCCCTCAGTTGGCTGTAAAATCAAAGCAGTCTGTCGGAGAGCATTACTTAGAGCGACAACTGGAACTTATAAATGTTCAAGGTAAAATATGTTACAGAAATAAGTTTTATCATTAACCTGAATAAAATACTAAAACAGATACCAAGAGTTCAGGTACAAAACCCTGTTTGAGATACAGATGCCAAACAGAGTGGGGATGCATTCCTCTGGTGATGCCATATTTGTTGTAGACATGTTTTTCTCTTTTCTCTAGGGGAGAATATGGTGCAATCTAGTCCAATATATCCACATGGGGCTCATGAGGCTTGAGATAAGAACATGGACTTCAGACAGTCCTCATTTGTTCCGTCTATTTGTGCAAGTTCAGCAAAGTAATAAAAAAAAAATTATATACAGTATGGGCGACATGTATGAATTCGAATGCGTACTTTTTTTTTTACTTGCCGCCGACACCAGAGATCTAAATAGATATAGAAGAGTGTAGAATACGACAGATAGAGCTTAATGCGCCAAACTTTGTATGGGCATAGAGTGTAATGCGCCAAACTTGGCGCACTAAGCTCTATGTAATGCGCCAAAAATCTGTCGTTGGTGTTGGCACCAAGTAAAAAAAAATACTGCATCTTGAATTTCATACATGTCGCCCTTAATGTTTCAATGCATCGGATTTTTGAGATTCTGAGAGTAGTAAGAATACGACAATTTTTTGAGGCATTAAACATAAGAGCTTAAGATGGCCGTCCAAGTCTCTGGGGGCTTCAACTCTATGCCCATACAAAAGTTTGGGGGCATTTAAGCTTATGTAATGCGGCAAAAATCTTCAGACTGTCGTAATCACACACTTCCGCATTTCTAATTTAAAGCTGGAGTGTCAGGTGTCAAGTAAATCAAAAAAAGTACGCATTCGAATCTATACTTATTGTCGCCCTATTGTTATATACAGTTATATATGTATATGTCTATATATTCACTCAAAATCAGCCTACTATAATCATTAGCTACTTACAATAGTATAATATACTCACCTGTTATGCACTATCAGAACTGTAATCAGTTATTCTTCGTGTCTAAATTCATTATCATAGGTGTTCAGTATAATACTTGCCCTTTATTGGGTAAAGAGGGCTCCAAAGTGTGTTGGACTGTCATACTTGGAGGCACGACCTGACACATCTTCCTCACCTTTATATGCCTACGTTGCTGTAAATGGCACAGGATGAGACCATGGCTTTCATGTTAGGTTGATTGCAAATCTGACCAGCTTTATCATCGACTGATCCAGCAATATAGAGACATCATAGATTCAGGACAACGTTTTAGTCAATCTTCTACGTGGGCATTCTCGATGAGCCTTGGGAATTGGGAGCCAGTTTCCTTTTCTCTAGGCAGGTGGTCATGCGTGCTAATACCCATGCCTCAAATATCCACTGTGCTCAGAGAGCTTGATAGTACCTTGGATTGAGGGGGGGGGCATCGGTCACTGTTGTTTCTATAGCAGTCGAACCAGTCTCATTTATTGACTTGGCTCACAAGGATTTCGACAGGACGCTACTGTGTTTTTTCTTTTTCGGACCCATTCTTGTAAAACTAGAGACTGGTTGTGCGTGAAAATCAGGAGATAGAGTTTTGAATACTAGCCAGCCCTTATGGCACAAAACAGCAGCACTTTCAAAAAAGTGCATCCAAAAAATCATCTTTCTTCCCCAATTGATGCTCGGTTTGAACTGAGGAGATTGACTTGCCATGTCTATATGCCTAAATGCACTAGATTGCCGCCATGTGATTGGCTTGATTAGAATTTAAGTGTTAAAGAGGAGTTTGGCAGTGTACCATTAATATAAGTGGCCGGTGAGTGTATATATATATATATATATATATATATATATATATGTATTTATGTATGTATATATATCTGTATATCTATATCTGTATATATCTATATATATCTATATTTTTTTTTTTATTTATTTATTTTTTTTTAAGCGTTCACTCGTGTTCGGCTGCCATCTTGGCCTGGCCTGGGGGACGCTCTCGCTCTGGGATTGCTGCTTTGGTAAATGGAACAGCAGGTCGACACAGGATTCTCTTGAAGTTTGGCCTCCGCCAGCTTTATTCTTCAACACAGCAAAATAAATACAGCAAGCAAAATAAATCCTAGGCCGTCCAGCCACTAACTAAACGTACAGAGAGTCCCTCTCTAGCAGTGGTCTGCGTCTAATACCCAGCCCCACAAACATGTGCTCACACTGTACAATATAGTCCTTGGGTCTGACTTCTCTCAAGCCTAGGGGGAAGAACCCAGGGTACTCTCCTAGGCAAGGCCTGCACACGTCCTCCACTGACTGTGAAACACACACTCCCCCCTGGTATACTGAAGACCAGACTATTTAACAGACCTCTGAGTTGGACAAGCAGCTGAGCAACTCTCCTAATTACTACCTGAGTAATTAACTCCTGGTTACCCTTGCCAGACTGCTGACCTTCCTCACTGACAGCCAGCAACTTTGTAACCCGTACCTTGCAACTCTGCTGCTGCAGAACACTCAGTGGTGGAGAAATGCGATCTTCTAAGGTCGCATCGCCACTATATATATATTGTAAGAGTATGTATACACAAAGGATTTTAACAAGGATTTCAACATGGAATCCACACCACGGATTTAAAATCTGTGGTGCGGAAAAAAAAAAATTAACATGTTCATTATTTTGAATCGATCCTAATTGGATCCCATTCAGGAAATGAGAAGTGGTAGGTGGGTTAGCCTCATTGCAATGGAGATAACCCACGTCAGAATCACTCTGTAATTGAAAAACCTTGGCAGAAATCCGAGTCGCTTCATATTTCTGCTGAGGAAACCATGACGAAAACACGTTAGACTTTTCCATCCAATGTGTGAACATACCCTAAGACTGAATATATTCGTGGTCTAGAAGAGGGAAGTAAGCTCAGCTTTATTTAAACAATGCTTTTTTGCTACTCCTGAATTCCATTATGGTATTTTTTATATAACGCAAATTTTCCTGAGCTGCTATGCAAGTTTATAGGACTGTCAAAAATAATCAAGTACAGAGCTCAGTGTCCTTCAGCAGTCTTAGGCTAGGTTCACATCTGCATTTGTTTGGAACCCCATCACAGATTCCATTGTGGAAGACGGAAAACTCCCCTATAGAAGTCAATGGGACTGAGTCAGTCTTAAGGCTCCTATGTGCATGGAGCTGCTGAAAGTATATCTCAGATTGCTGTTAGGGTATGTTCACACGGCTTATTTTGGAGCGCATTTCGCTGCATATTTCGTGGCGTACTGCTCTTAATACGCGGGGAAATGCGCCACATAATTACGGTAATCCATAGCTCTCATATAGAACTATGGATAACTCCTAGTACCCCCGTGCATACAATACAATTGTATTGTACGTGTGGGGAGATAAGTGACATGTCATGTATAGTAATGCATGTCTTATGGGGCCAGCGGGCTTCCGCCCCTCCCCCCGCGACGCCGGAGTATGAGCTCCCGAAACACACAATGTATTCCGCCACGTACTGTAGGCGCTGCAGTACATCATGTGAACATTCCCTTGAAAGCAGTGCAGGCAAGAAAGCTTTTCCCACAATCATATACAGACGATAGAATTGAGAAATCTACAACCGGAAAATAAAACCGGCAAAGAAAAGAATATGGCTTGATTTAATAATTAAAAACAAAGTTGGTGACAAGATGTTCCCTTTAAGAACATGTTTAGTGAAAAATGTCACATGGGAATACCAATTTAATGGTTTGAGTGAAGAAGTTAGTGATTCTTCAATGTTAAATAACCCTTAAAGCTCTATAGGAAGCATCCAGGGATTTATTCTGATTACCAGGTTTACAGAAATAAATTTGTTTCCTAAAATGAGGACAATTGGCTTCTACCTCATAAGGTTTTTTTTTCCCCTTCTTCTGGATCAACACTGTAGGATAATAGACTGAACTGGAAGGACATATATCTTTTTTTCAGCCTTACAAACTATGTAACTATGTATTGTCCTAATGGACGTGCTTCTCTAATGAGTTACCTTTATTTTGTAGGTGATCTGCCAATCTGCTCCATTATAGGTGACTTCATTAGCATGCCAGCCATTCCCAGTGTATCAAATGAAGAGAAGCCCCGGACTTCAGAGCCCCCAGCAGAACGTACTTCAGCACTTCCAGGATGCTTCCAAAAAGTTCACCGAATGTTGCGTACCTGTACAGACGGCTGGAAATCTTACTACAGACAATCGGTCTTTTTGGCAGGTTTAGGATTGGCCTTCTTATACACCACAGTCCTGGGCTTTGATTGTATCACTACAGGTTATGCCTACACTCAGGGGATAAGCGGCTCTCTGCTCAGCATACTCATGGCGGTGTCCGCCATCTCAGGATTAATGGGCACATTTCTGTTCACCAAACTAAGAAGACATTACGGCTTAGTGGTCACAGGAATTATATCCAGCTGCCTCCATGTTAGTTGTTTAATGCTTTGCGTATTTTCAGTCTTTGCTCCAGGAAGCCCGTTTGACTTGGGCATTTTCTCTGTCATTATGGGTGTGAATTCTTCTTCAAACACCGAGAAACTGCATCAGAACCAACTCCATATTTATCCATCTCAAGGGAATATCAACCAGCCTATCCTCCCAGACCGCTCCTCAATCCACTGGACTAACAATACTGTGTTGTTTGAGAGTGTCCGTGCCGGCGATCACCCGGACTCCTATATCTCAATCATACTGCTGTTTTCAGGAGTAATATTAGCGAGAGTGGGTATGTTCATGATGACAAGAATTTACAATTATTATTATATTATTATTATATACAATGGGGCACAATCATGAAAAATGTTGTTGGTAGAACACTTTACATGGAGGACATATCTTTTTTAACTTGCCACATATTTTCCACCTTATATCATACATGATACCTTTCTGTGCCATTGTGAATTGCTTAACCACACTCTTTTAATGCCTCTTTTTTTACATGTTGTACATAAAGCAAACAAGATAACAAATGGCACACATCTATGAAATGGCACATCTACATGTGTACGCTACATAAAGATTCACGTGTGATACGTGACTCCTGATGCCTTTTATTGTAGAAATGTATCTTTATGATGGAGATTTATCACAGCTTAAATGCAAAATTGGAGTCCTTCCCATAGCAATCAATCAAATTCCAGCTCTCATGTTTCTATGGCTCTTTGGAAATTTTAAGCAGTTGCAACTCCACTTTTGCTTTTCACTGGATAAATCTACCATTGTCTACTTCGATGGCCTTGACCAGCAGACATTTACATTACGCCCGACAAAGGGGCATGGCCTCAGTAAAGGGGCGTAACTTGGCAGAAAGGGCATGGCTTAAAGTGTGATGGCGTTAACCAAAAAGTGGTATACTGTAAGACAACTAATAGAAGGTAGACTAGACAATCGAAACGCGGCACGTTTATGAATACTATGATAAATGTGACATATTTTAAGACTGACCCTTTACCTTAAAGCTTTTATGGTATCTTGATAATGGATTGACCTCACCAGTATAATATGGCAATAATACTATTCATTATAAAACCAGTTCACCAAGCAGTTCACCAAGTCTCCTGTCAGTAGAGAAAATAAAGTGCTAATACATAACTTTTATTAACATTGATCTAAAAAAGGAGAAGTTAAAAACCAGATCAGACATGCATATAACATAAATACACTCCATGAGCCTTGTATACATATCTGAATAGATGCTGTGTAAAATAAGTACCACTGTAATATGGCTGATATTGGCCTGGTTGTTCTAGTATTGGCCTGGTTGTCTAGTTATGGCAGCAACTCTTAACACTAATTATGTGCCTTCTGTGTTATAGGTATTCCCATTTAATTGATTAGCTTTCAACATGTAGGCAAAGCTAAGTCTATTACCAAATACATTGCCGTTTTGATTTTGCTAGGAGTAGATCTTATCTCCTGCTTTTGCACACAAGTTTCCCTAGTTACCTGGTACCTCTTTCTGCTCTTACAGGCTGTAGCAGTGGTTAGTGATGTCACATCCTGCTACGTTCCTTATCTTGAAAGATAGGAGCTTGTTTACATTACTTACTGACAAGCTTTAACCCTTAAGAGCTCTGTGGTCTTGTGCACTACAGTTTACAAACCTCTGTAACACTTCTGTTACAGTGAACTGTAACATGCTCAGCTAGGAATAGCAGATCTGATTTGTTAATCACTGCTATAGAACCACCCAAAGCCTAACCCATAAGTTTGAGATTTAAGCTAACTGTGGCTCTGTAAAACAGCATGGTGAGACAATTCCGTTAACAAAGTAGGTTAGAAAAATATAGATAAAGCATCTGATGTGCTGAACGATGATGGTGATGCAGGATAGTAACTATCAGAGTGTATACTGTGCTATAACAGGCTTCAAAAATTCATCTTCTTCCCCTTCTCCTCCTTCAGGGCAAAGCTGTAGTTGTCATCCAGGCCAATATCAGCCATATTATGGTGGTAAATATTCTGTGCAGCAGGTATTCAGATATATAAACAAGGCTTATGGAATGATTTTACATTATATGCAGGTTTCACCTGGTTTTTAACTCCTCCTTTTACACCAGTGTTAATAAAAGTTATGTTTTAGCACTGTATTTATTCAGCTGATTCTAGTTCTGCTTTTCTTACTGTTTTTGTAATTTATGGTATCTTGGACAAACTGGCAAGTGTGCTCGTCTGGGATTGAAACTCGAATAGAAATTAATGTAGATAGATGTACATGCGTGGCCACCGCTCTGTTCTGTAAAGCCTCAGCACAAGACATGGGTAGGAGACCTCTGTTCTTGAAAAGGTGCTGGTTCCTATCAGACTTTCATGACATATCTAGTTTATATGAGACTACCCCTTTAACTAGTTGATGAGTGGCTGTCAGCGGCATTTGGGCTCTCCACTAAGAAAGGCAGGGATGGATTATTACCATCCCTGCCTTCTTGATCATTGTATATTCAGCACCCAATGAGCACCATATATAGAGAAAGGAAGCCCTTTGGCACTTGATTGCTGCAGGTGCTGCTGGGTCTTTTTGGACCCAGATCAATTCTGCAGTGGCTTCAAGGGGTGTATTTCCTCTGTAACTGGGGCTACTTTATCAGCCCAAGTTGCAATTTTTAGCCCCAACTCAGACAACCGCAAAACTTTATATCTCCAATATATAAATGTCCGTGTTGTAAAAATGACACATTTATAAAACTTTTTAGAGCGCCATTTTGGCTGTCAAAAAGTGAATTTAAAAATTGTAAAAACAGACTTTAAAGAAAAAAATGTAAACTAAAATTACATAAAAATAAAGCCTTAGGTGTCACGGAAAAAAAGAGAAAATAGTAGTAGAATAATCGACTATGAGAAAGCGTTATAGCGTTCAAATCTGCATGTACTAAAACAAATTAAAATGAGTTTGGTGAGGAAGGGAGGTAAACAACCTGGTCAGGAACTGGTTAAACAGATTAGTCCAAAATAAGAAAAAATAAATAAGACCACACTAATCCATGGGTTGTGTCTAATATTACAGCTTAGAAAAATGTAATTATATTGAGGGTTGTTAACTGTTAAAAGGAGGTTTTGGTGCTTGTGATAAATTTACCAAATTGATGAATAACAGTGTTTCCAGGGAGTTAGGAAAGCTTGTTGGTCCATTGGGGCAGGATAAAAAATAGAAGAGAAGACTGATACTTATTTTACCGGACGCTCCCATTCAGTCCCGACACCCGTCCATTCATCTCTGTTGAAGCAATTAACAAACATTGTTCATCTAACACAGTGTTTCTCAACTCCAGTCCTCAAGGCCCACCAACAGGATCTCCCACAGAATGCACTGACTATAATTACATCACCTGTGCAATACTGAGGAAATCCTGAAAACTTGTCCTGTTAGTGGGTCTTGAGGACTGGAGTTGAGAAACACTGGTCTAACAGATGTAGCCAACCACAGGCCACAGCGGTCACGTGCATGATGAACATTCACATTTACTTCCTGGATGAACGGACCGGCCACCGTAACTGAACGCGGGCGTCTGGGAGGTAAGTATGAGTCTTAACTTTCAATTTTTATGATCATACCCCAACAGACCAACAAGCATTCTTAACTCCAAGAGCATCCCTTTAAGAAGTCTCTTCATACACACCGGGTCATTGATGCCATTGAGGTGCTTGAAGGGTTGTTCAACTTAAATTTAAAAACTAAAATGGGCTCCACCTGAATAATAAAACAAAAATTACATCCTTTTTGCTGTGAGCGCCATGTGACCACTGCAGCCAATCAGTGTCTTCAGCAGTCATGTGCTTTTACCTTGACGTCACAACTCAGCAAGTGAATGGTGTGTGAATGTTGGAATGGCACCTGACTGCTGAAGCCACTGATTGGCTGTGGTCACACTGCGGCTGCCGAGGAGGAAGTACACAGAGACTGGAGAACAGTGCTAGAGGCTTCAGCACTAGAACGGCATTGAGTACAAATAATTAGTAATAATTTATGTTTTTTTCAAATTAAATTAAAACCAAAATATTATGTTTTTTTCATTTTATTATGACTAACATGGTAGTGCATTTATTACACTTATTCCATCTTAAGTTGGACAACGCCACTTTTAAGACCCGAATACAAAAATGGCACTCATTAGCCCAATCTCCTGCTGAGCAATGCATACATGGAGCTACCATTATGCAACCCTCTCACTGCGGTATCCAACATTATGTGGTCCATATTGGTAGCAGTGCCTATTACTGCAGAGCTGTCAGGTGTCCCATGTTGTCACATATGAGTGCAGGGGTGGGGATTTTGAGTATATAGGTCTTATTTGTTCTCTTTTGGAGAATGGACATGCTTTTTTTGAATCACCAATCAGATACTCGCTTTGGATGGAGTGAGCTGATTTCACAAGCCCAAATTGTATCATTTATGGGGCTTTTCTCTAAAATCCTGTAAATTATGAAAACCCCAATATATAGCTAAGCTCAGCCATGGTGATTAATGGAAATGAGGATTGACAATGTGCTAATTAAAACATGTGCCAATAGTTATACCTATAACCTATACAATAGGAAGTCTTTAACAGTAGTCTTCTTCTACTCTTTGAGCTCATATTGGTTGTAATAATATTTTTCTTCTTTTATAGGTCTGTGGTCATTTGACTTAACAGTGACTCAGCTTCTCCAGGAGAACATTCCGGAATCAGAGCGTGGAGTCGTCAACGGAGTGCAAAGCTCAATGAATTACTTGATGGATCTAGTACATTTCATCATGGTCATTCTTGCTCCTCAGCCTCAACAGTTTGGGCTCCTGGTTATCATCTCGATCCTGTTTGTGATCGCTGGACACACAATGTATTTTTTTTATACCAAAAAATATAAAACAAAAGAGAGGGAATTACCAAATACTCCTGCCTGATAGTCTTGTGATTAACCATTTTTTAAATAGCTAGTGCTCCTTGTAGTATACTCTTCGTAGTATGAGTTTTAGCATGAAGTGTTGGATAACTTTAGCAGATCTGTCCAATGTTCACCTAATCTGTTCCATTTCTTTTTATATTTTTATTTTATACATGAACCACCATATTCCATATACAGATTCTATTAACTTCACTGGAAATAAACAACATACATTACTTAAAACACCAAAATCTACGCTTATGTCTTGTTACATTTGTTTTCATCTTGCTTCTCAAACATATGGTTGTTTTTTTTATGAACGTGAGGTCTGCCATTGTAATAATGGGCAACTACATTTATAGGCTGCATATTTTTTGGTAAAAAAAAGGCTTTTGTCGTTGTAGGTTTGTCTAGACAAATACACCTGCTTTTGTCACTTGTGGTAGATTTGTTACAGAAATTACCCCATTAAGTACTTGGTCCCATCACTCAAATATTTTGTGTCAGTATTTCATATGGCTCCATGCTTTTTCCAGTCCTGCAAGTCCGCTGCTTTGAGAAAACCTTTGACTCTGCCCTGTCTTTTACACCTTGTCCAAGCCCTTAGAACCGCCTACTGCCTCCGCCAAAAATATTTCACAGTTCTGCTCATTTCTTAACTCTGTTGCTATAGAAATGCTATTTCATGCTCTCATCATCTTTTGCCTTGACAACTGCAACATCCTTCAGTGTGGCCTCCCATATATCTTCCGTCCTCCTGTATAAAGGGCAGGGTACATAGATATATGGTGTCAATATCTCATCTTTCCAATCTCCTATCATGTTCCTGATGGAGTAACCAGTCCGATAAGGGCGGTTCCAAAAAATGCTCCTATACCAATATTCTAGAAAACACTGCTTAGTTTAGTAAAAATTCCTTATCTTCCTTCCTGATGTGTTTCCCTCCCCACTTTACCAGCAGGGGTTCATCAGGGGATAGACTCAACAGGATGTCCAAAACAATAGAGGAGGCATAGATAAGCCTCTCTCCATTCACTTATGCCTGCATAGCCACAGTGGACTAGTCACAATCTGAGTGGATCTGTGTGCATACCACTCTTGATGTAGAGGTGTTCCCTCCAATCCATTCTGAACTCTGCTGCCTGGTAAATCCACCTCTCTCCTAGTTGCTCCTCTGCCTATCCCTTCACTGACCATTGCCCAGCAAATCCATTTCAAACTATTAATAATGAGGTACAAGCCTCTCCATAATGTGTTCTTTCCATAAAGCTCTGGCTTAAATGGGTATTCCCATCAGCAAGTGCTGCTCGAAAGGCCAATTACTGTAAAATAATACATTTTCACCATGCATGTTATTAAAAAGTATGTATGCTTTACCTAATACAGACACCTTCAACTTGCTCTCTTGTCTCTTTGGTTACTGACCACCACTGTGTGCCTTTAGTGGTGGCCGGTAATGCAGCGTTACCTCACGTTTTTGCTACTCTTGCTTCAAAAAAATGGGCAGTACAGGCAAGTGGTGCTGCGCTTACATGTTCATTCCCGATACTGTTGTATGAACAGCTCACTGCACACAGTGATGGTCAGTAACCATGGAGACAAGTGAATAAGATAAGTGAATAAGGCCCAAATGGCCTGTTTTAGGTAAAGCAAACATATTTTTTATAACCTACATTTTGAAAATTGTTATCTTTACAGTAATTGGTCCTTTCAGCAGTACTTTCTGTGATGGGAATACCCCTCTAATTTCTAGATACTGGTCCTGAGGCAATCTTAGATCCTCAAAAGACATACTTTTCTGCTCTTCTCTTGTCAGCTCCTTATACAACCACCTCCAAGATGTATTCCGTGCACCCTCAATACTCTGGAGGAGAGTCTAATATGTTAGGATAGTGAATTCCACTTTCACAACTTCGAAAAGTGACCCATCTCTTCCAGATAACTTACAACCTATAATAACAGTACTGCCACTACTCCACCATAAAAAAACATGTCTGTCCCTCACCTTCTATCTTCTTTCTCCATTGTAGATTGTATGTATTTGACAGAGAGTGAGTTCCTCTCTACCTCGTACCAGTTGATCATTATTCATTGTTATCACTATGCTTGTTTTGGTATTACCTTATATATTGACACCTATCAAATGAACAGCAACCTGGAATCAATGGAGCAGGCAAACCAAGACGTGAGGGGAAAATCTTATTATAGATTTTCTGTGTCTATGTTCCGAGTGGAGGTTCAGTCACCGATCTGTCTAATGTGAACAGCTCTATAAACATCTGTTGAAAGGCACAGCTGGCAACATTATCTGCAACATTTTAAAGTGGAAGAGGGTTTACTTTGCTACTTGGATATATTTATGTTGCATATATGACAAATCTGTGTTATATACTTATACTGTGAATATTGACTAAGTTTTATGCAAGTTACTGCCCAATATTTTTATGAACTATAATTTGGATAGCAGATTTCTCCACCACTTTTCAATCATTTTCCAAATTCAGATTTTACATCTAATGCAGAAGTCAAAAGATGTCAGACCTCATTCAGATGGCAGCTAATAGCACATGTTTCACCACCTGACTTAAAAGGGTTTATCGTTTGCAGTGTTCGTGCTCTTCAGCTGATTCTATGAAATTGAATTTGAAATCCAGGGGCGTGTCTCTCCTCACTGAAGAGCTGTGACATCATCATTCTGGGTGCAGCAGGGGAAGGTTGTCTGGAGAGGACAGCTATACAGCCTTCTGCAATGTTCCCTTGTCTGCAGAGCCTTCAGCTTCAGGCTGGCTAAACAGTTATACACACAGCTTGAACTGATGAAACACGTGAGGAATGCACACTGCCCCCACTTCAACTCTTTTATCAGCCAGGAGACTGTGTTATATGGAGGGAACACAGGACATAAGACTGTGTTATAGGTGGGGATCTATGAGTTAAACAGTCAGTAATTACCCAGATCATTCCCCTTAGAACTGGGAGATGAGTATACAGCCAGCAGCCCTCTCAGATAGATGTTTTCACTTTTGATTTACACAGGGGAGTAAACACAGAGTGTGCAGGCAGCCAATCACAGTGCAGGGGACGTGTCTGGGGTGGATTCCGACCGAGGGCGTGTTCCAACAGGCTGAATGAAAGGTTCACCCTCCAGAAGCAACAAGCTTTCTTTGACATAAGAAGCTTGTCACCCTTATGCCAAGGTAAATGTATATGTTTCTTATCTTCAATGTTCATTTAGCCTGATTGCCAATTTGGATCAGGGGATACAATTGTGTCTCTAAGGGTAGATGACACATTCCTACTGGATCAGTAGGTAGAATCAAAGTTTTAACATTACCCAAACCCTCCCCTTCATTTTCTCCCTGCCCTTGGTTGAATATGTAGACATTTCTTTTTCAAAACGGTATTGTAGGCCAACAACCTATAATATAAATTGATTCCCTGACAACTATTGTATGTTGAAACCATAAATCTATGGGAAATTGGTAATTGGGCCCGAAGCCACTGAAATGTCAAACTCAGAAGAAACATGAAGAAAAATATAAGATAATAGAAGAAATATACAGAAATTTACAGTACATTCAGGTAAAGCCTGACTCTGGGGCCTGCTATACTGTATAGTACAGGCAGTTCTGGCAAGGACACAATGCAGTATGTGAAATGCAAACCCAGTACTAGACTGCACGCAATATCGGGACAATCACATTTTCTGGTTGCAGCGGTTTCTGTACAGTTGTCAGCCACTCAGTGATGCTAATTGGCTATAGAATTTGTGAATTCTGGGGATTGGTTGAAGTATATCAGCTAATCATGTAACTGCTTGCTTTTAAGCAGGACATTCCAACCAATCGCATGCACGAACGGCAAGGCTCTATGTGGCCGCCGCTGGAGCCAATAGACGCCCCTGAGGCCAGAAAGCATCATAAGGTGTTGCTGTATTCAACTTGTGATGGTGCATGAAAGGCCATCGCATGTCAGGGTGTGACTTACTATTTCTTTAAATAGAAGCAACCTTATTCACAGTGTGGACAAAACCATGGAACAAGGGCCACCTCCAAGCCTCAAACCACATAACTTCATATATCCACAGGCATGGTATATAAAAATATCTTTAGTTCAGAATTCTTTAAAAAATTAGAAAATATTGCACTCCCAGAAAAATTTTTTTTCTTCAAGGCTGTCATTGCTTGACAAAGAAAGGTTACTTTAACAATGTTGCGTCTCTGCATGGATTCTAGATGGCTCCATATTCTCTTCAAAGTTTCTACTATGATTCTATCCATGGACATCTAAACGTATGTTACATATCCCGGGAGGATGCGTGTGTGATGAATATTTTGAAAATGTTGGAATTTATGCAAAGCCTTGATGAGGAAAAATGTTTTTTCTGGGAGTACAATATTTTGTAATGTTTTAAGAATTTTGAAGATATTTGTATATACCATGCCTGTGGATATATGAAGTTACGGGGTGTGACTAACATTGTAGCTATGTATTCTACATAAATATTTCGTGCTGCCATTCCAGAGTGACACCCTAAATCAGTATCATCAAGCGCAGCGCAGAATTCCTACAGAATGAGCTGTAGATTTAATGGTGAAGGAGAGGGTTCAGCTTATGAAGTCTTGATTTCTGCTTTAACCCCTTCAGGTTGCAGTCATTTTAGTTTTTTCTTCCCTAGATTCCTACATTTTTATTTTTCCAGCTATAGGCTTGTTTTTTTTGTGGGAAAAGATGTACTTTTTAATGGTGCCATTGACCAAAACATAATGTACTGGGAAACCCAAATTACATTTTATGTGGAACATGGAAAAAACTAATTTTTAAAATTTTTCTGAAACGCCATTTTCAGTGACCAATAACATTTTTGTTTTTAAGTCTATGGACCTGCGCAAGGTCTCATTTCTTTGCAGGCTGAAA